>JABASD010000738.1:0-59873 GCA_019776165.1 Pogonognathellus flavescens | reverse complement strand
TTGCCAATGTATTTTGTGACCAAAAAAATCGGGAAATTTTTCTAGGATAGCGGGAAGAAAAAGTTTTTTCCAGCAGCGGGTATCAGTAGAGCTACCACATTCAGGTGTATTTTACATAGAGCACACAGTGTCTTAACGAATTTATAGTTATTTGTATTTGTTTTAATGCACGGCTAAGGATGAAATGAGATTGCGTGAATGCGGTCAGTGTGTGAAACCCGTCATTTCGGTTTAAATACCTAATCGTGAATGATGAACATTGATTCATTCCCCATTTTGCAATTACAATCAAACGCAGCGACTGTTTTCGGTAATAGATTATCTATGTTACAATGTGGTTTTACATTAAAAAACGCAACCTGTCATGTTTTTCATTGAAGAACTGGAAACAGAGAATGTTGTATGGAGCTACTGCGAGTTTAATTTCCCAGCGTACTTGTTCTTTGAGCAAATAAGTCTAAATGTTTTAATGGGAAGAGATGCGCAATTTAAAGTCTAAATTAAAGCAGGCCAGTAGCTTTTCCACATACAGAGGTATGTTCATGTCTTGGTAAATATGTGCTTTATGAACATTGACGGTTACTTACAGATGTAAACTATGATAATAATGAATTTTATTGACATTGGCATGAATTATATTTTGACAGTGGGAGCTTTTCGCTCTGAGCCTGTTTCTCTGTGTCAGTATGGTGGTGGGAATCTTCTATAGAGATGTTTGGTGAGTAGTTTATAATAATAATACAAGAATGAGAGGAATCCACTTAATCTGCACAAATTTTTATTAGCATTGTTGCTCAAGTTATTGCACGGCGATTACGGACAGACGGCTTGATAACTTTTTCTCTTCGTGACTTGCAGCTCTTTTTGAAATGTTATTGAATCTGTGTAAATGTGGATTGGTCAGGTGCAACATTGAGCATTAGTTTGTAGCTTTCAAAAAATACATAGGACTCAAGCATATAAAGCGCTCTTGAATTTCACGGTCGAATAGGCAGCCACAATGTTAAAGATGTGAAGTGTACTGCATGATTCGATTTTGATAGTGTCCGACTTAGATTTAATCTTCTCAATGGTATATTATAGTAATTTACTTTTTTATAATACTGTAATTAACTGAAGACGAAATATATTGAAAATGATTATAAAAAACTAACCAATCACATTTGTATATTATTACCATTTTAATGTGTACTGTATAAAAATGCAGATGCAATGATATTAAAAATATTATATGAAAGTACATCCCCATTTAGGTTAACGTGTTTGTAAGCAACCATAATACACATAGAGTATGTAGCATGACACATTTTTCGTATTTTGCGTTGGTTCAAATAGTTTTTATCTGCTACTTACCTTCCTGCATCGACCATTCATTCATATAATACACACGTAGTGAGTGAACGTCTGTAACGTCTCAATAATGTTTCCTATACACTTCTACAAGTAAGTAATCGCATTGTGTATATATAGAAAAAATCTACATAAACGAACATTGCTTGAAGATTCTCACAGCCAATACACCTGCATGTGTCTATATAAAAATGGCTAGCGCACGTCATACGGAATGAAGCTAATGGTTGTTTGATTTGAAGATCTACTTGTCCTAAAATAATGGCAGAGACGAGTTTTTGGTATGCGGCAGTGTGAAAGAAAGAACATAGAAATCTGAACTTTAATTGGGGCTAATGGTGTAATCTGATAAGACAAAATGCTTGCTTATTCATGTTTGATAAGTGAGGATCCAGTCGAATCTCTTCTGTTGCATGAACTACACTTATAGTAATTCTTTGTGAGTGTAGTAATATAACGCTATGACACGTACAGAAAAAGCAAAGCTCTATTTTCGTCTGTCAGATGAGAATCTTCTTGATTAGCTTCCTTATCTATCTATATCATCAGTTCAATCCACCTGCTAGCAAATATGATTTCACAACTTCTATATTTAAACTGTTCTTTATCAAAGCCATTTTTTATCAACACGTTTCGTCCTTTAGCACTAGTTTTAAAAAGAAGAAAAAACAAGTCCATACTATTTTTATATACCATTCAGAAAAAACGACCCGGTTAAATCTGTAGAATAAAATCGAAAAAATTTGCTTTTAATTTATAGTAAATAATTTTCATGAAAAATAATTTTTGATTTTTTAAATTTTCTTGCTTGTGAGGATGCGGTTAATTATAAAGAGAAGAAGAAATACTACAACCAAATGAAACAAGAAAGATAATGCCAACAAATGAATGAGCAAAAAGTAAATTTGTTTGAGTAAAGTATCACGCAAGCGTTTAGTCCAGAAAATATTCTACAGATATTGCACCTCTTGTTTATGACTTGCAAACAATTCTGCAATACCTACTCGACTACAGTTTAGTGAGTTAGTGGCGAATTGTAGGTAAAGTGAAGCACAAGCCACGGATACGCTTAAAAATGCGTCTATTATGTTTCCTATTGTTTCTTAAGCCCCAGAGATTATTCGTAAATTCCTGACCAAGAATGTAGAGTAGACCATTAGAAAGTCTGTTAGCAAGAGTCTAGACGAGAGGTGCTCATAATATTCTGGCAAATAGTGGGGTGGTTAAAAGCTAGCGAAGTCATAAAGAGAGTTACAATCACATTGTTAAGTTTCCACTGCGGTTTAGCCTTTACATTAGACATTATTACATACACAAAAACTGACAATACACAGATAAGTGCAAGTTGGCTTTTGACCCTTGATATTGCATCATAAAATATTCAGTTGAGTGATTTGATTTGGGTCATAATCTAAAAGTGAATCTCATTTTTAATATCTTACGATGTTCACAATAGAAATTAATCTGCTGCAATCATTCGAAAATGTTTTTGATCTAAATAAATATTGCGTATATGAACTGCAAGGTAATATTAAAACTAAACATGTGTTGAACGTGTGTGCTTGAAAATACCAACACTATACGCTGATACTCCTGTGTTGTAAACAAATGCATTGCATAGAGATCTAGTTCATAACTGCATAATAAGTATTAAATGCTTTCTAGCTACTATCTTTGAAAAATTTGAATTTTACTCATATTTAATAGTTCAAGTCATAATACCATACGCTTGCACCACAAGATTAGAAATAGAAATATTACACATAAACTATCAGTAAGTTTATATTAGCGATTTGCTTGTGGAGGTAAATACATTAAAAATATCGATGTAGTAACATTGTTATCTACACACTTCTTAATTCTTACTCTTGTTTGTAATCTGCCTATAAAGTGTTTATTTATAATATTATGTATGTGTAGCATAATTAGTGCCACATTTAATTAGTAGGTAGGTACCTAATTACTATTTACAGCGTGCTGCTACAATTAAATAAGCTTATTAAGAGTTTAGGACGCAACATTACACTACTAAGGTAAGGTATTTTGAGAAAATACTACAAGAAAAATAAGATGAGATTTTTCTTCGCATGTAAATATTGAATAATATTTTATCTCTGTAGTTGAAACCTATTCGAGTGGGAATGTTTTATCTGTAAGTGTATCAATACTGTTTTAATGACCATAACTTTAGATTTGGTGGAACACTAAATAAATTATAGTGAAGAATGACTTTATTACTTCTTTTTTGATTGATGCAACAAGGTGAATTTAGTATTGGCATGTACGTAACTATTTAACTAGGGCAGCATGTCTAACTTGGTATAAAGTATGATTTAAGTAATTACATTAGAAATTGCAGTGTTGATCGAGATGGTACGACTTGAGCATCACAATCACCACTTCACCAATGACATACCTTTACACTTGTTAACAACCGATGTCTACTTTAACTCAAAGCGAAATGATATAGTAGGTACGGATAAAATAAACGATTTTGTATGCGATTTACGTAAATTACGTTATGTGAGTTATAGTGAAATATAGACAGTGTCAAGTCAAGTGAAAAGTCCTTAACAAGGTGCCATTATCTACAAATTCACGCTTTTCAACTTTTGCTTTTTTGGCAAAGATTCTACTTCTACCATAGAAGAATTTCAAGTCAATATCAACAACTACTACTGTACTCACTTGCCACAGTTTTGACTTGTGAGACACAGATTACAATTCACGTTTTATCTGCACGCATTTTAAGCAATCACATTTTTCCTTTACAACTAAACTTAGCAAATCATTTTGTATCTTCTATAGTATTCCCTTATCTGACAGTGACAGCTATACCAAATCAATTTATTTTTGGATATTTGAGACCTTTTTTACTGTGTATAACCATTTTGTATGTAACAGGTATACAAATAGTTCTAGATAGATACAAACAGTAGGATGATATCGTGAAATCAATTTGTAAATAATCATCGTAAAATATTGTTATGAAATGACACGGTTTAGACTAGACGGTTTTTCTGTTTATCGTTTGACTGTACATGTAATATCTGTAGGTGTATTCTTTATGACTTTGTTGTATCTATTGTGACCTAACGATATCATAATATTAAAATGCAATGAAAATTCTGTTATTACGATGGTTTCAGGTTATGTCAATTCATTTATTAAAGCCTAAATAGGATGAATTCTCGGTACCATGAACTGCACATTTTTAACTATTTTTTAATCGTTGTACACACAGACGTATTCTTAAAGGTGCAACACGATCATTATAATACAAATTAAGAATTGTAAGTTATTCATAGAAGGTACCTAAATGTACTTTGTAAGTGACATTTAGTATGTGGGTTGCAGTAATGGATTTTACCTTATTTAAAAGACATAAAGAGCATATAACTCCGCATTCCTTACCTGTAAGTGAGGATAATATAGTATTTGCTTGTTAACTCAAAAGTAAATGCCACAAGGAACATTTTATTTGGCAAATATGAAGTTACCTAAGTTTGTAGGATGTAAGTATGGTGCAATACTCTCGAGCAAGAATTTGTGTAGGCAATGCTTTCAAACCGAAATATTTGCAAGTAAAGTGATATAAATGAGGAAATGACATTGTATTACAAATTATAAACCAACTTTGACTTTTTAATGCATAGTTAGTTCAATCTTAGTAGCCTTTGTAACTAGCAGAGCAATAGTACTTACATCGTTAGTTTTGTGTAAAATGTTATTTGTTTTACAAGCTAAAGGAAACTACGATAATATTCTTTTCTTGTGAGTGCGAATGTCTGGCTTGTTTCACAATATGACCAACAAGTTAACAAACCTGCTTTTGAGAGCATCTCTTGTATACTTCAGAAATGACAAATCCAAAACAATAATAGAATGAAGATTCATTTCCTACGCGGTTCATACGTATTGAAACATTTAATGTAGTCTACAGTGTATATTTTGGAATTCTATTAAATAAAATACACATTCATTAGTAATTAGCAATAATAGTTTATGCAGGTTTTTTGTATGCGTTTTAGTAGTTTAAGTCATTTTGACATTTCTAAGTTTGCAAAATAAAAATAATTCTTAACAAAATGAATTCAAAACATCTAGCAACAGGTAAGTGTCAAAGTTTAATTGATAGTCTCCGATTATGTGATTTCTGTTTCATGTTTAGGAAAGTGTAACAAGGAAATTTGATTAATGTATGTAGGTTCTAAATATCCTCCACTTCGGCCAGGCCATCTTCGGATTTACAGTATGAGATACTGTCCCTATGCACAAAGAGCATTACTTGTTGCTGTGGCCAAATTTATTCCGTGAGATAACCAAATTAAATCATTTCATGATTTACACTTCAATATATTTTAGTAAAAATGAGCTTCTGTTATTGATTGTAATGGATTATATATTCTAGACATGATGTGGTCAACTGTAATTTAAAACAGAAACCAGAATTTCTTTTGGAGAAGAATCCATTAGGAAAAGTTCCCACTACGGAGGATTCTGCAGGAATTTTATATGAGAGTTTAATAGTATGTGATTATATGGATGAAAAATATCCTGGCAGAAAATTGCACCCTCTGACAGCATTTCAAAAAGCTGTTGATAGAGTTTGGGTAGAAACATTTAATCAGGTACTACTTATCTTACAACCAAATGTTACAGAGTAATGCAGAGTACTTAATTACATGTTGATGTTATCGATTAACATGATTATGTGTGATTTATGTTTCAGACAATTGCTCTTTTCTACAAGAGTATGGCACTTGAAGGTGATCCATACAGGGAAGAAGAAGCTAAACAGACATTAATAGCCTTGGCCAAATCTTTGGCTCAGTTTGACAAAGAGCTAAAAAGTAGAGCTACGTTATTTTTCGCAGGTATATTTCTTATGTTATAGTGTGTTGTGTTTGCTGTATTGATTGATTCATATAACGTTAACAAAACTTTAAAAACTATCTAAGATATTATGTATAATCTTATATTTTATTTTATGAAGGAAATAATGCTCCTGGAATGCTTGACTATATGATTTGGCCTTGGATAGAAAGACTTCCTGTGATTGAAAAATTGTACACAGGGTCTGTCCCATTTAGAGCTATTAAGCCTGAAATTCCTCATTTGGTAATAACAAGAACCATACGATATTCAAAAAATAAAATGAATAGCAAATGATTACAAATATTGTACGTGACAGGACAAATGGTACCAATCCATGATAGAAGATTATGCTGTAGAGAAAACACTCTTGAGTCTGGAAATCCATCTTGAGTACAGAATGTCCTTTAGAGCTGGAACACCTAATTATGACCTTGTTGAAGAAGAATCGGAGGACATTCCTGAGGAAGGTCGAAACCGAATATGCGGGGTAGTCTAATATAAACAGTAACAAATGAAGATCAAACCAATTAGGGATAATAATATTGGAATAACAGCCCTTTTATAAGATTATTGTGGAAACTGCAAAAAACCAAAAAATGGGATTATGATTAAGACTTCAAAAACGATCTTATTTTGATATAAATTGCATCATTTTGGGTAATACCCGAAATTAGACTACTGACTCTTTGAAACTGATGGTGATAATCGCAACAAAAAATAATTTTTGTTATATATCTTGTTTATATGTTATCTTACTCGATCTGTTAGAGTCTTAACTTCCTGTGTAATCTTCAGTTTGTACCAAAACACTGCATCGCTAACAATTAGCAATTAATGAACACATTTTATTAATTCTTTCATAATTCCGAAAGTTATGCTACTGTATTGTACTTCCTTCAAAGAGTGTTACAAATCTAGTTTATAAGTATGGTATGAACAATGAAGTAGCTATGTAGCTTAACTAAAATATGTACAACATCTTCGACAAACAATGTTACAATATTAGTAATTATCGAATCTAAAGTTAATTTTGAATTACTATTGTACAATGTACAATCATTAAAGGAATATGTTGTAATAAAATAATCAAAGAACAACACAGAATACTGTATACAATATAAATGCACAGAACAGCATACATATGTAATATAGTTATTAAAAACTACAAGTTTATATTGGAGAGGATTTTCCACAATTCACGCATACTAATTAATATTAATATATTCTTATTATAATCTTACTCACATTTCCCTCGATCTCCCCAATCTCACGTATTTAGACAAATATACTTAAAATCTAATTGTCTCAGAGCAATATATTTACGTGGTTATCTTACAAAAACTTATTATATTTTTATAGATTTCGTACATCGATATTTTTCTTAACTTGAGATTTTTGTCTCTTCTTCCTTTATGCGTAAATGACTGTTGCATTTACATCAACCACGCCTATATCTAAGGAATCGAAGTTGCAACTGAATGAAATACTCATTTAAAAAAATTATAAGCAAGACTCCTTGTAATCAAACCCACTGCCATTTTTAGGTTCCGCCACACACGTCTTTTGGTATGAAGTTTCAGTTTTGTGTTTCTGTATGTGAATTCTTAAAGCTAAGGGTTTATGAGCAGTTCTTAGAATGTCTGCAACGGCTGTAGCCGCTGATACGGATTTGGCCCTACTGCTACCACTGCTCCCAGCTTTAGCAGCTTCTTGAAACAATTGAATTGGAATTTCCTTTGTTGCGCCAGAGGATTTTCTGGGTGGTGGAACTAATGGTAAAGGAGGAGGTGAAGAATCTGAATCTGATTCTTTTCTTGGAATATCTTCTCTTATCGGCATTTTATCCGATTCAGGAGTTGTTCTTCCGTAATATCTGTCCATAGAACGGAGAGTAGCAGCAGTTGAATAACTGGCAGTAGAATAATTTGGAAGATTCGCAATGGACAATGGCTGCCGATAAGACGATTCGGGTTGCCGAGCAGCCATTGCAGCACTTACTTGCTTGTCAATACTGGCACTTGTTTTGTTTTCCAAAGCTGGACGTTTTGCATCATGAGAAGAAGATTGGGAGAACTTATCCAATAGAGTTGAAGACATCATTTGTCTTCTTTGAACCTCTGGATCTTTTGGCTGAGGCTGAGAATAAATTGACGTTGTTACCGGTGGTACCGACAAAATGGCTGGTGTGTCATTTGTCGAAGAAAGAGGTACCGGGGCTGAAATATATTTACTCCTTCCATTTTCGCCACCTGAATCGTCAGAAGAATTCAGAGGTGATGGATTGAATAATGCTTTGAATGTTCTTTTGGGGGCTTCAGTTTTGGTTAATTTTGCAGGTTCTTTTCGTTCTGAGTCTGAAGAAGCAGTTGCAGACGGCATCTGAAACTCCCTGGCGGCGGATGATATCCGTTGAACGAGACGTGGGACAAGACCAATGCTTTCCGATTCCGGCTCTGTAGGTGCAGGAGCCGATGGCACCAAGGAAGCGGCTTCTTTTCCATTGCCATTTGTACCGGAAACACCTGAAGATTGCCCCACGGCTGATTGTCATGACTTTTTCATAGTTGAATCATTTGTTGGCCCTGAACGAACCCCAAAAGTTGACATATTATACGATCCACGTGCTGAACGTTCTCGTCTTTTAAATTGGCAACTGGCTTCCACCAGGAATAAAATTCCAGCTAAATGTTCCAGCACCACTCCTATAACAGCACAAACAAATGCCCATGCTGGAACATTGAATTGCCAATCGGGAGCCCACGTTCTACTTGTGCTCATCGATCCAAAGATTATAACAGCCACAGTCCCCATAAGAGCTGGAATAATACGTAAATAATGTTCAGTTAAAAACAAACCTCTCAATTCGTAATTATTTTTTTTAATAGAAGTGAAATTTTGTACATTTGTATTCACCACACATCTATATATTTAACGCTGTAAAAATATAAACTTCATTCGCATAACATTTGTTCGGAATTTCAAGTACAAATTATTATTGCATGAATATGCAAAAAGTTAACATTTCACTGGGGAAAACACATGTATGTAAATATAGTCACCTGAAGAATTAAGTATCATTCCAAGCACTACAAGATAATGGACAAGTCCTTCATGTTCTGTGGTGAATCTTGCTACATAAATAATTACAAGAAACAGGCAGACGAGAAGGATCACAAAACATAACGTAAACAACACTTGAACTGGGATCAAGAATGCTGAAATAAGTTTCAAAGAGAATTAGCTCATAAAATCATATCAACAATGATCGCAGATATTTATTAGTGTAAGTGTAAAATTGTAAAATACAATTTAAAATGGCATTTCATACCTGGTAAAGTATATTCCTTCAGATCTGTGAATCGGGCAACTACAGGGTAATAGATCCATCTGCATCCATCAAAACCTCCTGTAAGGTAAGGATCGTAATAGTAAGGATCATGCAGATCTGTATAGCAGCTCATCCACAATCCCATTTTCTGAAACTTGGTTCCTGGAGGTTTCTTGTCTTCGTCCACTCGAAGCCATTCAGGAGCAACGTAGGCCGTAAAAATTACAAAAAAGGCTATGATAAAAATAACTGTGGCTATGTGGCCAAAAAATGATCTTCCGCCACAAACACTTGAACTATCGTCGTCGTCCATGCTACTTATGAAAACAATACTCTGCTATTACTATACTATCTATTGCGATTCAGAAATAACTAAATCAACTTTGCAGAAACAATCATGCAAAATTTTGTTAGTCAACTTTAGTAGACATTTCCTTAAAATTGAAAAAGTCCCTACAATAATGTTACGCAACCAGTATGAAATTACATCGCAATAACCCAAAATTAACAAGCTAATTAAATTTCGTCTTTGGCAAGTGTCTA
The DNA here is from genome assembly GCA_019776165.1 of Pogonognathellus flavescens. NCBI lineage: Eukaryota > Metazoa > Arthropoda > Collembola > Entomobryomorpha > Tomoceridae > Pogonognathellus > Pogonognathellus flavescens. Next base: position 49,774 of record JABASD010000738.1, on the reverse strand, counting down.
TTTGTACAGAGTAGGTATTGCAAACACAAGAATAGAAATTGTGCGCAAAACGAAACTGTTTAATCACAGCCCGACCAAAATATGAGTGCTTACGAAATGGAAAAGCAAATGCGTAAGAAGGTGTGAGTGAGAGGATGCGGACAAACACTTAAGACAAGGCAAGTTGGGCCACCTTGGTTTAGCTTTAACTTAATAACCATCTTAGTTTAACGATCAAGTAACTTTAATCGCTTAGGCATCGTCATAGGCTTTTCTATATGGGATGGATGGTGATGTCAATAATAATATGTCGTCGTATAATTCGGCTCTTCTAGCACACCTCTGCACTGGTAATAGCAGTTCTAGAATTACACAGTCAATTAGCATCCATTTACACATACAAAAGTCCTACTTTCCATTGTACACATAATATTTCAGCCAGATATAAACCCAATACTCCACAATCTCTCATAAACATGACACTTAGACTTAACTTTAACACCAGAAGAGTATGAGAGTTAGAAGAGCCCCGACTTATTACTGCTACAAACCTACAAGCATATTTACTAACCAATGTAACTTTAACATTAACGACAAAATCTCCCTTAGCATTAAAATTTCTTTGGTTATCCCACTCTGCCCCTATATAATGTCACAGATATAATGCGTTGGTGTACACACATCTCTGTAAATATCTGTGGGTGTGGGTGTAATAATAAGGCTAATAAAAATGTGTAGTGTAGCACAGCATATTATTCGCGTATGAGAATAAATGTTCATTTATATGTGCAGTCTCAGCAGAAAGATCTTAGAAAATTAATTTACATTTCTCCTCAGTGCTCAACTGAACTAGTAATAAGATTTGCTAATATTTGTAATGCTCTCTTCACTCTTTAAACCACATCTTACAGGCATCCGTCTCTATGTACCACATTTACAATTGTAATGTACTACTTGCGTTTAGCCAAGTGCAATGGTGAGGGTGATAACATGTTCTTTCATTTGCTATTTGTGGCTATAGCCTTTAACGGAATGAATTATGTATAAAGGAACTCTGAAACTTCCGATATCACGCATGACATTTTACACTCAGTTTATCGTTTTGATCATCCACCTTCACTTTCAAATTGTACTTACCTATTATTGAACTATATTTACATTAGCTTAATTAAATTACCAATTACCGACAATAACAAGATCCTAATGTCTTTTGCACTTACAACCTCGTATGTATACAAGGGAGTCATATAAATGTCCGACTCCAGCAATATTGTTATTGCATGTGTGAAGTTTCTATTTCAGAATTCAAACTCATTGTAGTTCGATGTGATAAGGATTACTATAAATATCATGTACAAAACTTAATGGGCATGTGAAGTGCTTATTGGTTACGTATGTCTTAACGCATCTCTCAATATGACACTTAATGACGCGTTCGAACTTTCTTCTGTCCTTTTATTATTTGGCAAAACACTAACTTTAACAATATCAATACAACAGTTTTAGTATAGTGTATAATATTCTATAATACGCATGTTAAGTATATGGCTTGTTCAGGTACCTTAGTCATTTTGTTTTGTTAGTGCTTCGCTTTGCATTCATGTGGTTAAGTAGTAAGTACACTATCACCTACTATAATATATGATGAGTTGATGACTCAGCATCCTACTGGGTTAATTGTTCTTTCGATTATCGTCTCAATCGTAATGTATGCTATTTGGTATATTATTTGTAGTTTCTTCACATTTTAGGAGCAGTGATAATTGTCATAATGGTTACATAAGTTCTTGACAATAACGATGAGTATCCTGTTTTCGTTAGCGTCCAATTTAATTTTACACCAAACTTATGTGAGCAAACCCTTGTAACACTGTAAAATATTTTCTTAAGTTAAAGTGTTCTCCTCGTCCTCACCCTATCTCCTTATCCAGAATAAAGATTTTATGTTATACGCATTGGCATAAATTATTAAACACCATAACAAGTTGTTTTATGGGAATGCAATTCGTGTCTGTCCGTAAGAGCCATAACTTTATTTTCTGCTAATAATATAATGCACTTATAAATGGACGAACCTTGAGCAAATCCAAATGATTTTAATAAATATGTCTAGCTAATTAAAAAGCATACATAAAAACATAACCAAAAAGTGCAGCTTAATGTACTTTTTAGTGCTACTCACTTTACTCATTAATAGTAGCTATATGGGATGGACATAATATTTGCAGGATTAACAAGGACATTTCAAATGACATTATTTCATCATCCTCTATAAAATACAGCACTGTAATTGAGGGGTGTAATGTACATTTTATTTTTTCACTGAAGTTCCCAAGTACTTGTACAACTTGAAGTTTATGAGTAGTTAAGGTATAGTATACTAATACTCTTTAGAGTGTTAAACCTTTTAGTTTCAAAAATAACCTATCAATTAAATCTGTTCAACTAAAGAACTTAAGATGCTGACAATTGATGCCCACAAGTTTTATAACACGGCAACAGAAAATGATGAAACAGTCTCAGGTTAGCTGGGATGACTCAAACTGTAATTCGTACATTTTCCAACGACACGTGCAAAAAAGTGTTTTACTATATTGTCAGGTCAATGCATTTAACACATTCAGACACTTAGCACTTTGCATAGAAATATCTAGCCCATACGCAATGCCGTTACTTCTGTGCGTGTTTCGTTCTTAAAGTGCACCCAAAGACAAATACTCGCATTCTGCTGGCAGTTGTAAATAGCTAGGTGGTTGGTAGAGGTTTGTACATTGTTTGTACTTTTTATAAACCAAATTACCCATATATTCGGAACCACCTGTTGCCTCTCCCCGGGTTCATAATAATATCTTACATACATTAGAGGATATTTAATGTGATTATGCAAATTAATCAACAGTATGTATTTATAAAACAGAATTAAGAACACGTAATGAGGCAAATTATTCCTCATTAGTAGTCGCACTAATAAAGTATTAGTCATATAAAAATACACTATGCAGAAGTTTGTGCTCTTACTGTAACTGCTATGATTCAATAGGCATACAGTAAAAACAATGTTAGTTACACAAACAACTAACAAATATCCACGATTGCATTGACGATACAAACTATACTTATATAAAACATCTTTTTTGAAACGTCTTGAGCTAGGTAGTTCTATTTCTTAAATAGCACTATACTACTCTCGTACAAGACAATTTACAGCATGCCTGTATTAACTTCAGCAAATTCAAATGACTCATTCTTAATGATGATCATAAGTGAACGTGCTCTCAGGCCTTATTTCTGTCCACAAACATAAAATTATAATACCTGGATCCAAATTACTTGTCTGTGTACAAAATATTTGCATATATACCTTCTCAACTGTTCTCTAATGCTACATGATACATGTCATGTATAATAATAATACATACAGCAGAACACGAACCATGCACACTAACACACTACACAACATACAGCCATACATAGGTGGTTGGCTATAGACAAACTGAGAAGAGAAACTTTTCTATTGCACTCCTATTTAAGCACGTCCACGTTTGCTAATCTCAATTTGTAGGTCCTTTTACAAACCCGAATAGATTATGAATCAATTTGTTCATACAGATTGTATGCAATTACAACTGAATAGTAAGGACACAAATATACGATGCCATGAAATAAGTAAGCCCAAACGTAATAAACTTTCTTACTGTATTCTCAGAATTCTCATAATCTATTTTGATGGATATACTATCACAGATCTTGTTTTACAAACTGTTTAGGTTGAGTGCAGAAGTTTCATAAGTATACATTAATTTAATAATACTTATACATTTTCAAAGGATGAGCCAAATACGCTGTTGCATACAATGGTGAAAAATGAAATGGGTTTGTAATTAACAAATGGAACATAACTGCTGAGATTAGTAAAGCCAATGGGTTTGCATACGAGGTAGATGCATTTTCTAATGCTACAGACTAATAGGTGCATTAAAGTCAGTTTAAGATTTGTTGCTTGAATGTATAATGAATGAAGAGAGGTGAATAGTCCAATAATTATGCTAGTTGCAAATATGTAAGTAGTAGCTTCTTTCCGCGTGTCTTGCAAAAATCATATGCAACTCTAAAAGAGTAAACATTGAAATTCGGTTATTAATTTGTTGTATTCAGATGTAAAATATTAACAATTATAATCGTTAGGTAACCAGAAGCACTGTGCTGACACAAAATTTAGCGTAACTATTATGGTAAGTATATTGATTATGCACCTTAATGCAGCTGGTACGTATAGAACATCATTTTTGTATTTCCAAGACTAATGTTTAGTCTTTGTAGGATAATAAAAACAAGTCAAAACCAATACCTAAATCCTTGTATACACAAATCATTGTCTATAGTTGCGTATAAGTTGATTCGAATTAAAAACAACTTTTTTATACATTTGGAGATAACACGCATGCATCAAAAATCTACCAAATTAAATAGTTGAAACAAATACATGGTATAAATCGACCATGTTTCGTATTTTATGTATGTAGGATGCCGTATCTGTGTACCTACTACCTACATTGCATTACACAATAAATAATTCTGCTTAAACACTTATTAAACTTCACATTGAATCCAATTTATTATTCTTAAACGTTCAAATTATTAACATTTCACTCATGAGCGATATCAATGAGTTTTATGTTTACAATATAAAACTGTATGTTCGATTGGTTTGAAAAATTCGAAGTCTACCCATATTAAGTATCAAAAGCATTACATACTTAAGTTTATACGTTTAAATATTTTAATTTGGTTAATTACATGCATACGTTTACTTAACAGCCACAACATTCTATATGGGTGGATGAGGTACTCAAAAATTATTCTGCCATTCTGTTTGGCACAAGACCCAGTAATAGCAGTTTGCCTCTGCTCTTCTAGTTGTATCATGTAAGTTATGAATTAGACAATTTATATAAGTGAATTTATATTATTATATTTAACCAATAATAGCACAAATCACAAAAGCATAAAGCTAATACTATTTACTATACATTCACAACTACTCCAACTTGATAGACAAGCTAACTAACTTCTTTACAAAGTTTGTAGTTACACATGTACTGGTTTGTACGATATTTTAATCTATATTATACACAAATGTAGTTACTATATATAATATCGTCATATTACATCCAGGTATATTTATTTCTGTTATAACAAATTGAAATGAACACAATTATTTGAGAACGACAATGCGATGGACTAATTAACAATACAACTATAACGTTTTGTAAACTCAATCACTTATAAAGAATCATAATCGTGATTACTGTATATATGAAGCAACTAACAATCTTGCAAAAATTAACAATTAAACATGCAATTCACAATTGTTTTCAGTTCTTCTCGTGTAATTGCGTTCATAATAAGAAAAAACTAACAATATAGAACTATATTTGAAAGTGAAGAATGACAATACCTTAAGTTCATAGTTAGGTACATCGTAAAAATATACTATAGGATTTCAATTTTAGGTTTGATGATGACCAACAGTAGTGAACTTTATCGATCAGAGGTCTAGGAAGACGTAGGGTCGACAGATATATAAGAGAAGCGTAGAGCGGCATTTATTAATAGTAGTAGTCGGTAATAATTGGAAAATTTTATCCAAAGTCTCATTGGTAAGCGATAATCAAAAACTTTGATCTGTACTGTATCTTGAAGTACCTAAAGGAACCACACAAAATAAATCATCAATCACCATTTCATGATTACTTACTAATTGCAACAAATGTAAAACGCAGTACTACGATAAACAGTTAGCCTGTATAGGGAAAGACAATCTCGAAATTGTAAATGAGGATCATAAGTCTTTAATTGGTCAACATACGAAAAATAAGAAAATGCTATCAAGATTTTAAACAATGCAAACATTTAGCATAACTATTACTTCAATTCTATTACAGTATAACCAGTCTTTAACGTATGTACCTCATTTTATAGAAAAAAAATTGGCCAATCTCTGATGTTGAAATGCATCTACAATGAATCATACTTTGACATCGGGCCAAATTGTGTATAACTCCTCGTTAGGATGTCCCATGCTTTCGTATGATGAATTTTTGCATCCAGCTACTGTTAAAAAATACAAGTTTTGCAACTAATTATAAGTTTAGCTGATTTAAATGGGATGGAAAAAGCCATCATGAAAAAGCACGGGACTAAATTCCGTTAATAACGAAAAATAATAATATACGGTCTAGGTTTCTTGGTGCATAAACATACTGCAATCATTTGAATACATAAAAAAGTGCATAATTTGGTTTCAACAGACAAGAGTAGGTGTTCAAGAATAAAATGTGATCACAGAACGATCCCTGATCACAATATTATTCCCTGAGCGGGAGGTGGATGGGTTGAAATCGGAGGATCGATGTCATTGTCCTGCTTGTCTTGGAGGATTTCGGAGAGAGAATGATTTTCTTTCGCTTTCTGTATACCAACCTCTAGCACACTGTTTATCTGAGCGAAGTGTATAAAGTAGTATTGGTACAGCTATTATTAGAGACTGAGCTATTACCCGACGCAGCCGCGAGTGGAGAATTTGGTGACGGGTTTGCGAAATCGATCGTTCCGGGTGGTGGTGGAGTAAATGATGGTGGTGGACGAGACAAGTCTACACCAGGTGGAATCGCTGGCATTAAAGACGCTGTACCGCTCACAGAGGCTGAAATAGGAACATTTGCAGAAGTTGCTGGCGATGACGATACTCCAGAACCTTGATTGTGACATTGATTCTCGGAATGCGAATAGGGGCTGAATTCATACATTTGTTCTGATATATTATGATTTTCAACTACTCCAGGAACTGTGGTGGCATGTGTATAAGCAGGTGTAATTATAACTGGCACCAGATTGGTTGCCAACTTAGATGGCAATAAATTATTGTGATGTTTCGGTTGATGTCTGTACTTCTTAGACTTTCCAGAAATGTGAAATGATAATGGGGGAGTGCCTGTAGGAATTGGAATTTTTGACGGAGATACAGCTACAGGCAACGGTATTTCATCAAGGATCGACTCATTGGGTGGCACATCGGATGCGTGTAATACATGATTGGACATTGCATCCAAATCCACAATAGGAACTTCCACAATATTCGAACCTCTACTTCGAACTTCCCTTTTTCGAGAAACATTAATTGGTATATTATTGTCAACTATTTCACTAGACATTGGGCTTATCATGAGATCACAATCAGATTTAATTAATCCGTAATCAAGCATCGGAGGACTGTTAGCAGTTCGTATTATAGTCGGGATACGAGAACCAGTTGTTGGAGTAGAGGATTCAGAACTGAAAGAAGAATTTAGTGAAGAAATCTCATAGGATTGTTGTAGCACGGGCACTTGTGCGGCTTCTGTAGGAAAATCGATATCTCCTGCAGCTGCTTCCGTACTACTTTCTACAACCGCGTCTGAAAGTACCAAGTTTTCTCCCATCGAAGGAATCTGGGTTGACGGCTGGAAAACTATGTCAATCCCCTTTTCTGCCATTGCTTGTGCATATAGAACTGTGAAATAATGAGTTTGTACGATTAGTTACCTTTGCTTATACTTCACAATAAGGTCTACTCTAAAGATATATAGTGTTATTGTGCTGCGCTTATAATTAAAGTAGATTCTTCACATGAAAGGTGGAGAAAACTTATTAATTAATAATCTACAGAGACTTGCAATTAACTTGTTCGATAGTTACTTTCTTGCCAGTTATTTTCAAGATACTTAACTAGCATATTTAAAAGTAGACGAGATTTAGGTACCTGCATATTGAGAACACACTTGATACAAGATTCCAGGTGGGCAGAATGGATAAGGCATACTCGGGCAAGGTGGTGGTGAAGGTGGTGGTGGTGGTGGAAGCTCAACAGGCTCTGCTTCTACTTCTGCAATGACTGCTGGCTCTACAACTTTCTCTTCAACTTTTCTCACAATTTTTACTTTAATCTTCTTTTTCTTCAAAGCTCTTGAACGTTTTGAACCACTGCCTTTCTTCTCTGATGGAGGAGGAGGAGAAGCCATTTCCTCACCTTCTGATGAGGAAGTGCCACAGCCTGGGTTAATACCATCCGCAAATTTCACTCCTTTAATAATTTTCTCATTGTTTTCACCAACTGTTTTCTCCCTTTACATGAAAAAAATTAAAAATTAGTCTCACCACATTAATTATCTGAGCTAAATATTGTACTGAGACGGAAGATCCAACCATACATTGCAGACTATAAATACATAGCAAACTAAAATTTAATAATCCTATTGAAAATATTGACCCACTATATGAACTTTGTCCGATGCTAGTAAATAATTCAGAAATATTTTTGCAAATTGGAATATCTGTAGTTGTATGTTCAAAAGAAATAACATTTATCTACACTATAATGTAAAGTGGTTTTGCACTCTCTGTACTGTACTAATTGTATGTTATGTGACAAAATCGCATAATATTCAATTTACCTGAAGCCTGCTGCAACTAAAATTCCCTTATCAGGTGCAGGTAGAATTTCAATTTTCCTCAACGGAGGTTTGTCTTTGGTTTCTTCAGCTTCGTTCAACTCACCCCCAACTTTCTCGGTCATTGGTACTGCTACTGATTCTGAGTGCTCCGCTGATTCGCACGAACTAGCTGTTGGATTTTCACCAGACTGAGCATCTTCGTCTGCTTTCACCTCCGCCGTTTCCACTGAAGCTTTCTTTTCTCCTTCCGTACCATCCTCATCTTTCCCAGAATCCTGAAACGCAATAATAATAGAAACTTTAATTTACTGCCAAAAATAGAAACTAATGAGGAAGAGAATCCTATATAAAATATTCATTCCAAACATGTATAGAAATAGATGTATTATGATTTCATTGCGCATTATCTTATTAGTTCGTTAGATTTTACATTAGTGCTGAATTATTATTAACCCTCCTCCCAAAAAAAATATGACTACACTTATCGATTTTACTGTTTATGTATACGTAGGTAGTTAATAGGCATATTTCTAACCAACGAAATACAATCCTATGTAAGTTTAGCTTAACATAATATTATAATACAGTACAGATTCAAATTCAAGCCATTACACCATATTTGTACCTAACATCACACGCATAAATTAAATGAAGAGAGTACGAGAGTGCTCGTCTATAATGTCACTTAAAGATACGGACCTACAATATGCATGAGCACCTGTATGAATGATAAGAAATTCTCACCTACATAACTGAAAATTCTTAATATTGACTAATGTCTACCTAAGTGCTTGACGACATATCGTAAGATTACCGAAGCAAATGATCATTATTAAAATAAAATCAATACAGTTACGCGAGCAATCCATTCATGATGCATTCAGTGCATACAGCAACACTGCAGACTGAAGCCAACCATGTCTGCAAGTCTGTCTGCTCGAGATTTATGTATGCACAACACATCAATAGGAATAATGCTATGTACCTATTATTCCAATGATTCCCCGAGCTAACAACACCTGCTTCTGGTTACGGTGAGATATAAAATGATGAACTGGAGGAGAATCATTTTGCATTTTATGCTGATAACATAGACATATCCATCTATATCTACATAGGTACACTATGAATACTGCCATTAATAAAACGCAACAGAAACGGAGCGACTGTCTATAAATTCTGTTGCTGCATACACACAACAAAAGTGTCTTGCAAAATGCAGTGCAAAATGTGTATTTACAATAAGCTGCATTAATGTGCATAAGTAGCAATATGATTCATTGGTGAAATGCACGAGGTAAATGAAACACACATTTTATTACTGTGTGACTGTCTGTTTAAGATTGAGTTTATTTATGGTGAAATGCCTGCTGCTTGTTATGCAATGGAAAAGAGACCTATATAGGTAAGAGGATGCTAACGCAGCTTTCATGGCAGACTGGCAATGCCGTTGATTAAGTCATTTTTATAATTCGCGATGCTCCGCACTACTCCTGTGCAATATTTGCTTTGAGATAACGTGGTGGTGCATGCCTGAGAAACTATATCGATGCGTTCTTGAGCTAACGCATGAGAGTTAAAAATAGAAGTTCAATGAAGTTTATGATGCGATATTTTACGACTACTATTATTATGGAACGGACAGTTTCCTGACAATGCTCATAAACACATGCAGTCTCGCTGCAATTGGAAATGGCTTTAATTTGAATCTGTGTTGTACACACTTTATTATGCAAGCTTACCTTTACAGAATCATATTATCCAGGTCATTCAATAGTGTCAGTGAATTCAGTATGTAATCCATGACAATTAAAATTACAAACAAATAGAATAACATTAAGTGTAATAGTAGTAACAACAAATAAGATATAACTATGCACCAAGGTCATCATGATACATCAATAATGTGAGGTGTTTACAGTCAGTTACAGAAGAATAACAAGTAAAGAAGAGATAAAAAGAAGATAGTTCAGTTCTAATTAGTAAAATATGAAATTATATTTAGTGTTGCAAATTGTAACATAAAATAGTCAATAATCATAAAGTCTTCACAGTAAAATTAATATTCATATCCTGCTTCTTGAAGTATATTTCATATTTCACAGACAATATCCAACAAATATATTTATAATATACCTACTATTTATTTCTTGTAAACAACTATATTAAGTTTATATTTCCTCTAATTTGTAATCTGGACAGCTATACTTTCACATGTAAGTATTTTTTATGTTTAAAAAGTTTTTAGACAAGAACTGTTGCAACGCTAAATCTCAGTGATATAATGTAGACTGGTTTCGAGCTATAAGAAATATAACTCTCCAAAGTTCGGGTCACGTATAATCGTGAGGCATAATGTAGGATCAGTCTCATTATCATGTTGATGACAAAGACAAATTCACTATGTGCTTGAATTCGATTATGATGAATGTCAATTAGAGGATTTTCGAGCAGGAGAGGCGATAACGGAACGATATCTCGTACCTTCTGGAGTGCATTTTCTTCCTTTGCTGCTTCTTGTTTATCTTCATTGGCAATTGTACTTTCTTCAGGAGTGACATCCTCCTCTTCTCCAATCTATCAAAATCACGTGTCATACAGTCTAATTTATAAACTAGTTATGTTTAATAAATTTTGGCATATCTCCAATTAACAAGTAAAGATCTGCTTAAAATACACCTAACCTAACTCAACTTAACCAAGTATCACGACTGACTGAGTGAGTATTCCAAATGCCAATAGAATTGGCATCCGTTACGCAAGTCACTCCACTAATCCAGTCAAGTCTACGTTACTGTGCTTTGCTTGTTAGGCTGCATTGAATTATGGGTTGGCTTTGACTACAAAGTTTTCATAAGACTGTGATAATATTATTACGTTCTGGATAATATTTTGCAGCACTTTTATCACTTTTAACAACGAATAAGGATATTCTATCAAAGTAACCCAGTTAAAATTCAAGCACGTGTTAATCAACAATTAGACGGACATAATAATTACTTGGAACTATTTTAAACCATAATTATTGGTTAGAAAAATACTTTTTTAGAAAAAGGAAGCACGTACATGTGTATATATTACATGAAACACGGAGTGTCAGTGTCACTCATAAACTAGGGAGTTTTCAAGTAATAATCGGTAACTGAATTTTCAGTTTTAAAGGTTACAAAATTGCAAATCAGTCAAGGTTGGCGTTTGGTATCAGTAAAAGTAACCAAGCCAAATGACTCAGTATGGAGCATCCTAATGTTAAGTGCCATGCAGAACGCTGAATGCAGACTTTAAAATATTTATGTAGTATTAGCAGGGGTAAAAAGTACACATTTACAAGAGACAATAAAAATAATAGTAAACTTACAATTGATCTTCGTTTCTTTGCTAATTCAGCAGCATGACGTCTTTTCCTTCTCAGCTTACTATTTTTTCTCTTCACTCGCATAATAACTTCTTCCTCAGTAAGCTGGTGCTGTAGTTGCATTTCTTCAGGATGGACAAATGGAACAGTAAATGGAACCACAGGAACCTTGATGGTAACAACTCGCTTGGGTACGACCGGCTTCTTCTGAAATCAAAATATATGATAATAATACATGCTAGATAAAGTATTTTTACAAAAAATCTTGTTAGTTATAGACGAAACGAATGCTATTTGTAGCATGGGATATTCAACACTGAATCAATATTAAATCAGAACCAGAGTAAATAAAATGAAATGAAAAAGTTCGTTTAAAATTACAACGTACCCTGTCAGAGGATCTGCCATTTGAACTGGATCTTCGGCTTTTTGATGTTGAAGTAATTGTAATGGGCACAATGGGAATATCGGCTGGCACAACTTGGATCACATTACCTACCTGCAATAAGTAATATAAGTAATTGAGAGCATTGGTCATACGACAAAAATTAGCAAACATAATTAATTGTTCTGTCAACTGTCAAAACAAATTCGAACAACAATTGTCCAGTTACATCTATCCAAAAAAGAAATAATAAAATAGTTTCTAGTCTAGTTTTCCCAGTACGCACTTCGCACAGTACAAAACTTCGTCGCACACAGCACGACTATAAACATGTTTGTTATGTATCAGTCTGCATTACATTATACAACAAAAAATTGACTAGGCACTCGTTGCAATATTTTCTCACGCTGACTGTGAGTACAACTTCCAAAAACTTTACATTTGAATGCAACACAAGATAGGTAACTTGTTTACAGCAATGTAATTATTAGTTAGAAATCACAACTAGTGTTAAATATTATAATTCTAACCATACAAAAAATACGCATCTAAGTAAAAATGAGTACAAGTACAAGATAAATTACTAATAGTGAGAAAGTGACACTTGCCTGCATGATTTGCGATTGGGTTCGTTGAGGCCGTCCATTAATGAAATTTTGTTGTTGCACTCCCTTTCCAGCACCACTCCATCCAGGTGCCCCTCCAGGAGGATGACCAGGCTGCTGAGAGTGAGGAGGAACTGGCAAAATTTTCACTTGTTGAGCATCCTCTAATCCAGGAAGGCGATAACCAGGTGGAGGGTAGTAATATTCACCTAGCTGCTGTCCTTTATTCACAGGTTCATCCCTTAAGCTGATGCCCATCTCCATCTCAAGTCTTTCGTCCAATGACAGTCTGCGTGGTGGAGAATTATAGTCATTTACCAAATCGATGTCTGTTCCGTCTTGGTGGTGGCCAGCGTGGTGTTGCTGTAACTCCAGAGGATGAGGGAGCTCCATATGGCTGGCATTGTGAGGATCCAGAAACATTTCCCTGGAGATACCACCAATGTAACTACCAGCACTCATTTGATTAATTGCATTGCGACTGGCCAATTCCGAATCACTGATTGTGGAGTCAGCCACGTTAAGCTGTAAAGGAGGAGAATCTAATTTTTGAGCAACAGGCACTAAATCTCTATCATTTTCCGGAATTAAATGTTTGTCTGAATGCCCTCTTAATGACATACGACCATCTTGACTTCTGTCATCCAGCAAGTCCGAATGCTTTTTACGGATTCTGTCTGCTGTAGGGCTGAGTCGATCAGGAGTTCTGGATCTTTCTCTATCGTGATAATCCCTATCTCTTAAAAACGCTCTCTCCCTATCCCTCGAGTCATAGTAAGACCCTCTGGGACGACGATCTCTTTCATGAATATCCATATGTCTTGATCTGTGGTATCCAGAACCATGACTTCGTCGAGGACTGATTGATCTTGAACGAGACCTAGAACGAGATCTTGACCTAGAATGAGACATTCGGCGAAAACGATCCCTTTCACGGTCTCTTCTTCTAGAAATTACGTCTCCTGGGTGGTGATGGTGGTGGGAATAATGACGTCTATCTGAGTAGGGTCGACGACCATGTGAAAGCAATTCTGGTGAGTTCCGGCGTCGGGGCAGTCTTTCAATTAATCTATCTCCTCTCTCGTAACTTCCACTCCTACGAAATCTTCCACCAGGCGGAGAACTAATTCTTCTGTGGGGAGAAAACGATCTTGACCGTGATCTAGAGCGGGATATTGATCGAGATATAGATCGGGATTTTGCTCTGATACTTGGAACTTCTTTTATACATCGGCTTCTCTCAGAGTGCACATCTGGATCACATTTGTAGTTATCTGCACTACCTAAATTGACATGGTCTTCTGTAAACATATTAACTGATGGAATCGGAACAATTTTAGAACATGTCGACCCTAACACAGATATTGGAAACTGTTCAATTGGTGTTTTGTTTTTTGGATGTGCAACAATCTCAGATTTCTGTAATGCAGGTTTCATATCTGGTGATTCAGTAGGCTTATGGGTATTTGAAACAACTTCATTTGCAACTTCATCTTTATCGAACACAGCTATACTTTTATCGACTTTATTTGTTGATATTTTAAAATTCAGGAGCTTCGATGGTGACACTTCAGTCGGATTTTCTGGTATGACAGTACTTACAGCCAACTTACTGCCTTTAGCTTCAGGTGATATTTCAATGTTGGGTGTAGTTTGCAGTTTCAACTGCTTGATGTTTACATCATCCGCTGGGGCCTGAACTCCGCTCTCATACTTGGTTAATACATCCATCGTATGCTTCAAATCCTCGTAGAACTTTTGATTTTCGTTGTAAGCATCACTTTCTTCTTTTGTTTTCAATTTGACAGTTTTGTGTTTTAAGGAATCACCAGACCCAGTGCCATCAGACGCATCGGCAAACGGATCATACAATGCTACTTGGCCTGGAATAGGATCTTTACTGCCATCAACTATTTTTCTTTCTTGGGGATCAGGATCAGTCTTTTCTTCTGCATCGGATGCTTCTGAATCAGAACTGTTGCTATCTGAACTTGAGGAACTATCACTATCCGATGAGTCCTGACTGGAAGAATCGGAATCCGATTCGTCAGACTTTTCAGATACTTTAGAATCACTGACACTACCGGCTGACCTTTCAGTACCATAACCAGAAGAAAGGGGAATTCGTGAGTCGGCTTTTTCCACAGGGAAAGTTTCTGCCTCCGAGTCATCACTCCAGTTTGAAGGTCCGGCGACAGATGCAGAGGCTTTTTCAGGTTCCGATGCAACTGATGGCTCAGTAATTTGTTTCAGTAAAGCCTCAGCACTCAAATCTTCATTCATAAGCACCGACTGTAGGAGGAGATCATTATCAATGGCTATTAACAGTTCCTGTGTAGTATGCTTCGCCACATCCCCATGGAAAAGTTCAGTTGGTCGCTCACTTGCTAGTTTGGAAGTAGGGGAAGGTATGACTGGACAGTGTTCATTTAGTTTTCCAGCCCCTGAAAATTTGCATTCTTCACTGACATTCCAATCTTCTCCAAGAGAATCAAATAACTCCCCAAAATCCCCAGTTGGCCGTCTTCTGCCGTAATGAGATCGATTGTCGTTTCTGTCGCGGTCACGATCCCGTTGTGATCGTTGATCTCGGTCTCGGTCTCTTTGATCTTTATGGTGATGATCTCCACTAGATCGCCCAGCGCTACCACCAAAACCAGCACCACCACCACCCCCTTTGTCATCTCTTTTATCTCTGTCTCCTCCCCGACGATTATCATCTGAGCTGTCTGTTGTTTTGTCCTTATTCTTTTCTTTTTTTGAATCTTTCTTATCCTTTTTGGATTTCTTCTTCTTTTCACTTTTTCTGACTTTACGTTCATCTTCACTTCCTTCATCGGAAGATTCGGATGATGGAGACTCTGATGACGATGAACTGTTTTCTGAATCAGAACTTTCGGTGGAGGAAGACGACGAGTCCCGGTTTTTCTTCGAGTGCTTTTTCTTAGGCTTGGATTTGGAATCGTGCTTTTTCTTTTTATCTTTTCGGCTCTTATCCTTTTCTATTACTGGTTGGGGTATTTGAGAATCGTGAGATGTCGATGATTTTGATATCTTCTTTGTATCTGAGTGTTTCTCTTGCAATTGTGCAACATCGTCACTTTTTGAAGACAATTTAGCCCGCTTTTTCTTCGGTTTTTTCTTACTGGAATCATCTGTACTATCTTCATCACTTGAATAACTGTCACTACCTCTAAAGCCATCTGTTTTGCTCCTCCTTTTACGATGATGTTTATCTTTGACCGATTTGTCGCTTTTGTCTTTCTTTGAAGCTTTCTTTGATGACTTTAGTCTCGCAGAATCAGCATCCGAAGTATCGTGCACTTCTTCCTCCTCCTCCTCACCTTCACTAGTATCTCGAGACTTTTTCCTATCTCCTTTGTCTTTTGACTTGTGATGTTTCTTCTTTTTCTTTTGCTTTTTCACTTTCTTCGATTTCTCCTTTGAATCTTTGCTCTTTTGCCTGTCTTTATCTTTTTTGTCTTTATCGGATGATTTTGAGCTAGAAATAATTTCTTTTTCTAGGGGAAATTCTTCTACCTCCATTTCTTCGTACATATCATCATCATCATCTTCGTCCGGTGCAGGACTCATTCCACTTACATTACGACGACTATGTGATGAAAACTTTTCGTCCACATAAGACTTTTTACTCTTGTCTCGACTGTCATTATCTGATGATATTTTTTCTGATCTTTTACTCCTATCTTTATCTTCAATAAGTAGATCATTTGCAATATTGTTTTCTGACCTTTTTGTATCTTTCATTTTCTTCACATGCTCCTCATGTTCGCTACTACTTTTGTCAACACTGCTGTCGTCTCGTTGTCGTCTATTTTCTGCTAATGCTCCCACTGTACGATCAGTTGCCTCTCTGGAAGGCTCATCACTATTATATTTTTTCTTGAGAAGGGGAGATGGGGCTGAATCTAATGAGTCAGGTGAACTAGGTGACTTCTGTTGTAATACGGGTACAGGGGTAGTATCAACCTTTCTTTCCGTGCTTACTATTGGCTTTCTATCTTTAAGACTACCGGCTGGACTATCCTCTCCTTCATCGTCAGAATATAGATGAGAAATTACAATTCCCTTCGACCCTTCTGATGGACAAAAGTTCTGATCTGTTTGTGAAAACCAATCTTGTTGTTTCTTTTTACTTTTGCACACTTCATCTGGAGATGGAAATTGTTTAACTGTCGAACCTTTCTGACTAATTATTTCGCTCATCGCATGCAATACGTCAGCTTCTTCTTCTTTGAAGACCTGCTGTCTGGATTTATAATAGCCTGAGAAATTTAAAGGACTATAACCATACGGTATTGCTGGCTTGACTTTCGTGTGTTTTACAAAGGCTGCTGGATAGTCTGTAGTGACTCCACTCGTAGCCTCGATGGTAATAACGCTCATCGATTTCAATTGCTTCGCCAGCGTTATGCTCAATGGTGTCGGATGTGGTACCTCTTTTGACCCTGATGATTTTGACTTGATATCAGGACTCTTGGCTCTGCTAAACGAGAAAAAATAACATCAATTAGTTAACGCACAGAACTTAAATGCAACAATGCAAGTGTACAATGGTGCAGAATACTTGTAAGTATGTCAAAACTCGGCGACTTTTGTTCACCGTTTTACTTACAACTTACAAGTACATTAAATAATCAATAATCAATCATAATTTAACTTCAAAGAAAATTTGTTTTACACTGATTCTGGGCTATTTTACATCCAAAAATGTTACTGTCTAAAACAGTCCGAAAACATTGAATTTCAAAACCAGAACAAATAGCTAGTGAAAACAAATAACTGTCAGTTCAAAAAAGATGATGAAATATGAGAATATGACCTTCGCAAAGTAGAAAACAACAATATAGGTAGATTAGATAAGGTAATCGTAAGCTTAAAATTTTCAGTTTAAGTAGTGGACGTAGAGCATAATACATACTTTAGGCATTTTCAGACTAGAAATAAGGGGACATGGGCCATCCTTACACGCAACCCTTTTTAGTTTGTTAATTCAAATGAATAATTCGAATGGGGGATGGATCAGATGGATGAACTCTCGCTTTTCGAAATTTCTATTTAAAATTCTTCTGGGTTAATACAACAGATGATTGTAAAATTAATATAATAATATAATAGCTCAACAAAATCTAGTTGCATATCAATATCATTAATGGAAGGTAATCAATAAAAAATATTTGTAAATTACGTTATTATTATTAATTTACGTAAATTTACGCTGCACTTCGCTTTCAAAAGCATTATTCTTGAGATACGACCACAAATGACCACACAAAATATTTTATTAAATCAAACAAAGGTCACAAGTTACATTTTGTACTCCCCTTAACTCTGGCAAAAAACCCACCTCACTAAGTCTCACAGAAATGACAAAACTTCTAAATCATTTGAAATAATATTTTCTGTACAAAAAACTGATGAAAGTGAGTTTGAAGAAAAAAGTAAATAACATGCGATAATCAGCACCTTTTTAACTGAACAGTGGAAGTGATATATACAGAAATTAAAATATGAAAGTCAGAAGTAAAGATAAATTTTTTTAGAAGGTAATTAATAAAGTATAAGCAAGATACTACACTACATAGGTATTTGATCATGGGTTTTAGTGTATTGAAATATTAGAGCAACGTGACCGAAGTGGAAAATATCGACTTAAAACTATTAGTACCTACTTCTCATTGTCATTTCCTTTTAATAGGACACAGAAATGACAATGAGTACTAATATTTAACCAGGTGGATTTACGAACCCCGGAATAAAACCAGACAAATCCAGCTCCTAAAGCAGATAATGTTCAAG
Source organism: Pogonognathellus flavescens (assembly GCA_019776165.1). NCBI lineage: Eukaryota > Metazoa > Arthropoda > Collembola > Entomobryomorpha > Tomoceridae > Pogonognathellus > Pogonognathellus flavescens. Next base: position 31,138 of record JABASD010000738.1, on the reverse strand, counting down.
AGCTAAAATAAAATTGAGATATTTCGTACGTACACACACACACACTTTGTACAGTCTCTATTTCTATCTGCATCTCTATAAGATGGAAGTTTTTATAGGTACAAATACAAAAATAATTAAACTGCGATAATAATTTAATCCACACAAACCATTGCTTACTGTTGTCAAAATATAATAACACCTATAGCATTAGCATGCTAAAAGTGTCAAACTATACTTTAAATTATTACTTGAAATTCATCGGTTTTCTGTTAGATTTTAGATATATACAATAGATAATATCTTGACTTAGGAACAATCTTGTTCATTTGTCGTTGACAAAGAAGACTCGGAAACGGAATAGAATGCCGTTTCCGAGTCTCCGAGTAGTGACTAGTGAGTACTGCTTGTTCAATGTAGCTGAATAAAACAAATGATTGATATATTCTCATTATTTCTCATTTGCCGTCCCTGAAGAAGCTCAACACGCCCCATAGTGCTATAAGTCATACCTAATTTTAATTTCACTGTTTACGAGCATAAAAAATAAAAACTATATTTATTTTTAAAACGAGATAAACCAAACGTATTACAAGATAACATACCTGCTTGACTTAGTGATAGGTACTCCCCACAGTTTATGAATATCAGTAGTTCGAAATTGATGAAGTTCATAATCAGTCCAGTCATAGGGCATCCGATATTTTCTAATTTTGTCTAGTTCTTTCTCAGCTGCCTCCTCACGCTCCCGTTTCTTTTCTTCCTCCCGCTTTCTTTCAGCTTCTTTTCTTTCTCGTTCCTTCTCCCTTTCCCTCTCCATTTCCCTTTCTTTTTCACGTTCTTTTTCTTTCTGTCGACTACGATCACGATCCCGGTTTTCGTGCTCACGATCCTTTTTACTTTCAAGCTTAGGACTTCTTTTTCGTCCTCGATCTTTACTCCGACTTCTGGATTTTGAGCGTTTACGGGTCTTTTCTTTATCTCGAATTTTATGTTTAGGACTACGACTGCGACTCTTAGATCTCCTTTTTTCTTTTTTAATTTTGGGCGACCGACTTTTGCTACGAGATTTTCTATTTGATGACTTTTTATCTGTTTCTCTGACTTTGTCTCGATCATTTCTATCTCGATCTCTTCGGTCCCTTCCCCGGTCCTTACTTCTACTTCTGGAGCGCTTATCCCTTTTTCTACGCCGTGAATCAGCTGATGGGGATTTTGATTCAGAATGAGATCTTGAACGGCTTTTCGAACTACTAGATGTCCTCTTTTTCCTTAAGTTTCGAGACGTTATAGACGCCGATAATTTCTTAGGAAAAACTTCTTCATTCAGTTTGGAAGTAATATCTGCTATTCTAAAATTTTCAGTCGTTACCACGGTCGGATTTACAACAGCGGTGATGGGAGGTGCTTTAGGAATATTTTCGGTGATTGATTTCACTTGCTTCAACTTTTCGTTTAGAATCGAATTCATGGCTAAAATTTCTTTCATTTTAGTTTCTTCTTCTTTGATCGAAGCTATGGCTAAAGTCTGCTCTTTAGTAATCTCTTTTTTATTTGCTGCCTGATGAAAGACTGACACTCCTTTAAGGGGTGAATTTTTTTTGTTTAATGGCGCATAAGATATAGATGATTGCTTGCTTGCAGAGAAAGCCAGAAGTCTTTTCTTTGCCTGTGCACTTCCCAACACTTTCATTGTAACAGCGGACGGCTTTTTCCCTATCGAACTGGAGTCTGTTGACTCCGATGGAGACATTGTGGGTTCGCTTTCATCATCACCTGGGGTAACTTGACTTGGCGAATATCTAGAAGAGTCTGGAGGTAAAGGTATATCATCATGATCTTGGTTAGGTACTTGACTGGTATCTATGTCAGTTGGATACGGAATATCTTCCAAAAACGTCGACGAATGGGAAATTGAATCTCTACCGTCTTTTGGAGTCGCCGGGGTTGGAATTTTTCCCGGACTGGATCCCGAATCGGAATTACTGTCGTCGTTGGTATCACGCCTTAATTTTCGAGAGTCGGTTTTGCTAACATCATCTAGGTCACCTCCACCACTATCTGCTGGAGAGGACGGCAGTGGGAGAGAAGCGTCTGAGTCTGACATTGTAGAATCAATCACCCTACAGCAAAAATAATATATCGGTGATCACTCTGGTTTTATTAACTTTTGAGTTTTAAATTATTGAAATATACAGTCAGCTTAGTCAGCTAAAACTGTAAAATTAATGCATTCTTATAAGATGATTAAAATGTGGATGACACAACTTAAAGACAGTAACTACATTTTCTTGTATTACGCCTACTTAATATAGTATAATGTAAAAATATGATATTAATATTACGCAAAAGGTTAAAAAGTCGATATCAAGTATAATGTACTCGTAATTATATTTTTTAAGGTTTGTATAGTTATTCAACAGACAAATATCAAATAATTATATCAAAATGATATACATAGTTTCAATTTTCACATAATATAATAATAAATTCCAGGTATAGAAATTACACCGCCTCCTTCTCTGCGGTTTTGCAAGCAAGTACCTCTATTATACTTATGACACAGGTTCACTGAATACTTATCAAGTGTAGACTTTTACTGTAGATTTTAAACTCAGAAGTCAGTACTGGAACTGGAACATTAAAAACAACTACATGTCATATGTCACAAAACCAGTAGTTTAAGCTAATTATTAAAATGATCAAGAGAACAAATTTACAGAAGACACCAGACAGCAAGTCTTGTAAAAGCTGACAGCTTTTGAAGTAGGTCTCATTGATCACTGCATTTTAATTTTTTGTCGAGGGGAAAAAATGACTGACAGGAACAGTCACACTGGAGGTGACATAGCGGAGTACCAGTAAATTGGCAGACAGAAAAGAAATGTTAACTAAGCACAAAGAACATTTATTTTTTCACAAGTCAATAACTATTTTCAATGATATTTGCAAATTATTACAACCATCATAATTAAAAATTAATATCCATAAGGTAAAAAACGAAAAAGTGACAAACATGATACATTTGAATGATAATTTTTGTCATTTATAGCTTACACCTCTCTCTTAAACGATGTAGTCGTATACTGCAATGTAAAAATTTGGATTTTATAAATCATTGTTATCAGGATAGTTAACTGATTTTTATGCATTAATTTGTTTACAATATTACATTTACAATTACAGAATTATAAAATCTCCCCTTTTGAAGCATACACATTAATCAGTCAGCGTTCAAAATTATAGCATCCAATCCAGCAGTTCATTTTAATTCATTTTGGCATGGACGTCATTCGGTGTTCGGCATGGAGTAATTTTTTTAGTAAGCAAATAATACTGAATATTTTTTACTTATGTCGGTAAGTATTAAGTATGACTAGACTAGACGTAAGTAGTAATAATAATAAATAGACATAATTTTAGACTAAATACATCAATTAGAGTAAATGTAACATACCTTTTACCAAGTTGAAAGTTGGAGGATGAGAAGTCAGCAAATCACTTCCACTTTGGTGACGAAAGAAGTGTCCTACAACAACACTGAACTGCTGAAGGTAAAAAAATTGACGAACTTCACTGACACCACCAACACTCACTCAAAACAAACCCCATAAACAATCCAACAATGCCTTCAAGGGTCGTGTATTTTAAATCCCTTATTTAAAAATCGTAGTTTTAAATAGTGCACCATAATATTATTTGCACAAGCGGCGGCCACAGCACATTCGGATGTCTGATGGATGGAAACTTTGGGAAGCGTTGTGAACTGACTGAACCCTGCTTTGCCGAAACGGATGTGACTTTTTCTAGGCTTCCGTATGATGTAAGGTCGTACTGTAGTCAAAAATTGTTCAAAAGTTAAATAATAAATTAGTACTTTAATGTGGATTATGTAATGCTGTGAAATGTGACTATTTTTGACTGTGTGTACTTTTACTAAATGTAAGCACACAAGCACAGTACCTCCACTGCATTTTGCATTGCACTCAATGAACAAGTTTTTAGTACATTACGTACCAAATACGAAATACTTCTTCTAAAACAACATTGAAGTACAAAACTTCATAGCTGTGCAGTGTGATTGTATTGTGATTGTGATGATAGCTTTTGAAGCCTGAATATAATATTGAAAAAACAAGCCTGACCCAAACAGTAACTCCCTGCTGCGACGTCGTACAATGATTGCGGCCTACTGGATACGCCGCAGTAGAGCTATTTTAATATTTTAAGGTTTTAAGGCTACACATTCATCATCCGAAAACGGCCGACAACCAACCTACAATTTCAGTTATTCGAAATACTAATTGATTCCACTCGATGCGCACACACATTTACAATACACATTTACACACAATACACACTTAGTTTGAAAACTGCTGAAAAGCAATAGCTGCAATATTATAGTCTGATTTTGCATGTAGAATAATTCTGTAATTCATTGGTATTAATTCTCAAACGAAGAGGTTTTAAAAAAATGGGGAAATTTTGGTTTCATTTAACTAATTTCAAAAAATTACTTTGGGCTGAAACCCATTCTGAACTCTGAACAAAAACATACTTTAAAAATGCTTGTGGTTTAATCGATTTGATTTATCAAGAAAAAGTAGATAATTGGCTTGAGCGTCAATGACATGAACCTTATGTAGCATTAATTATTTCATTATAGGTTTTAATAGGTTATGTAATATCAATTAGCTAGAACAAAGATTAATAATTGTAATGATCAAGTAAAAAGATGAAATGTAAGTATAGTATTGATAAAAAGTAAAAAAAAAATATCCGGCTGGATAATTAAAACATGGTGTTACTTAGTTAATTTCAGTTGATGCAAAAGGGCACGATAGGCTCATTCTTGTAGAAATGTCTCACTCGTGGGTGATTATTTAGTGAGCCTTGATTATAGAAATGCAATAAAAAACGAAGCTGTATTGTGCCGCTCTATAGTTGTCTAAACTAACCACCAGCAAAAGCAGTTGGAGTGACTGTAAACCAGAGTGAGTTACTAAACATCCACAGTGTGCTTCTTAGTGAAGAACTCAAGAGAAGAGTGGAGCAACTAAAACTTATAATTAATTTCAATATGATTTTGATTTAGGAGTTATTCGTTTAACGTAAAGTTAATGAATAATTTTATAATTATATATTTATGCGTTAAATAGCTTCCGACTGAACATGAATGCACATGGCACATAAATATAAGCGGACATAGATTGAAAAATATATTCATTGCGAGCTTTCTGGTAGTGTATAATATTATATTACTAGTTCGGTCATTGCCAAGCATTGCGCATTGCAGGCAAAGTCTTTATTAGAGAGTTTGATTAATTTACTGATACATGAATCGAAAATTAAACATTTTCATTCCATATTTTAAACTCATAACTAGAAAGTTGCCTGGGTGCACTTTTCGGTGCCCATGCTCGCCTAAGCTATGGCCACGTTTGGGTTTCACATGCCCGCACATAGGCATTGGTGGTGTTGTGTGTCGATGCGCTAAGTTAAGTGGTAAAGGTAAAACACATGATAAAACCTACAAAATCAGCTAAAAAAGAGTGTAGCATATAGTATGTTGGCAAGATATGAGATAAATTATATAAATATTATCATTAGAAGGGAATTGTAGCAATCAGATAACGCTTTTTTGGTTTCATATATCCTATCACATACCAAATTTCAGCACTGCACTAGATACACCGCCTGGGCACTCATACAGGCCCATGCATGCTCATGCGGATTTCCCTATGGGTACCCATGGATATTCTACCTCCGCCCATGGGCGCGCCCAGTGCCCATACAATGCCCATACCCAGGCAACTCTCTACTCATAACCATTTTAATAATAAACGCATCTGTTCTGTAAGTATCTGTATCACTCTTCTTTCTGAGTAATGAGTAAAGCTATTTTTCTCATGATGATCGATGTCCAAGCAAGCGAAGCTGATGACAATGTCATCAGCTTCGCTTGATTGAACATCGATTTCAATTTCATCTTTATTGTCTATCAATGTCTAGCCATTCTACTTTCTATGAGGTGGCATTATATGACAGTGACACTAAATAGAACACTAATCTAAAATCTTATCATTCGATGATTGTATAACCATAGTCAAGGGCGTAGCTAGGGGGTGCGCGTGCACCCCCAGAACTTGCGCTAAATATTTGTGAAATTTTCAAAAAAACAAGCCGAAAGTATACCATTTTACTCCAAAATAACAAAAAGTAGCCACATTTTTTGCACTACTTTCGAATTTAATTTGTTTCTGGTTCATTTTAGCCCAATTCTTCGCGCTACGCACGGACATTATGAGCATGTATAAGTGTAAGATGACCCTGTGAATGACCCCCACAAATGGCAATACTAGTTAATCGCCTGGTTAATTACATTAAAATCGCCCCCATTCACTAAACCCGAAGCCTCAATTAAAATTAAAATGAAGGCATATATCTTTTTTCCTGCTGTTCACCCCCTGGCTACGCGCCTGCCCATAGTTTATTGTTAGCTTATTCCATAAACTGATACACATGTGTTGCGACTGCGACGGAGTATTATATATTTTGGATACTACAATACAAGTTGTAGAAATGACTTGATTTCTGATATTTTTGTAAATACATACCAATTCTGAAAACCTAGTTCAGAGTTAGTTATTGATTTTAAAACAACTTTGACCATAGCCAGTGAATGTCTTTCATAGAATTAGAAAGAGCTACTATATACGTATGCTATATGTTTATAGCAGCAGTAACTCATTCTAATTCTATGATGTCTTTCTGCTCATCTGAATAGTGGAATCCACATCCATTCTTGACACAGACACTATATCTTGACACACAATCTGTGACAATTAATGATTGTTTTTGTCATTGGTAAGGTTCTATCTTCTATGTATTAAATGAGTGACAAATTCGCTTAGGAAATAGGAATATCAAACCAAATATAATATATCTTTGCACTCAAATCAACCATATAATATGTGTAAATGAATCTGAAAAGGGGCCAGTGGGTATGCCTGGATTTTAAAACGAAACCAATATTATTGGTTTCGTTTTAAAATAGCACACTGTATAACTATAAGTCTCAAAGTCTCATACAACAAAGTCACAAACAAAATGACAAAAATGTCACCTCGCCATCCCAAATCCCAAACTACAGTCAGTGCGCCATAGTGTCACTTGAACTAAACCAAAAAATGTGTTTTGGTGGGCGAGAAGCGTCTTTTGGAATCTGTTTAACAATTGTGCATAAGATGGCCTATGTGAAGCAGTTCGGTAAGCCAAGGCGAAGACTGGAACTGGGGAGCTTGTGCAGGGCTGGAGACTTGAGACAGTTGAGAGTAGTTTTGAGCTCTGAGATGAGACAAGACTAGATTGCTCATAAGTATAATATAAGGTGAGACAAAACCATTAACAGGATAACGGATAAAGTTCAGATAGTTCAGAAGGTCATGTCACGCACTGGTCCTCTGTTCTGTATCTTTGTTAAATGTCAGGGTTCATAAGGCAGGCAATTTCAATCGACACGTTTTATATAAAATAAACTTACAATATATTATTGCATCTCCAATTGCAATACAAAACTAACAGAAAATTACATTATACTAAAATTATAATTCTCTATCCGTATTACATAATTGTTTCCACTTTTCTACAAAATGTGATTGTTTCTTGGTTTGATAATACGATATGAGATGTCACTAGATTGTCATTAAATTACAAGCTCTACTGTAGCTTCAGTAGAGTCTAATCTGCTATATCACAACACAGATGCATGGGTTGGTTAATTTTTCATAGTAGGCACTGAAAGGTTTAAACATTGAAAAAATGAACCATTTGCTTATTTTCATTATGGAAAATACCGGAAAAGCATTTATGCCTTCACTAATGATTTTCCCCATGTGGTCGCAGCAGTCGCAACTCACAACAGTCGCAAGTTCACAAGGCACTGACTGTGACCATTGGCCATGAGGGATATTTTTGTACTTTGATTTCATAAGATAATGACTGGAGTTTCCATGGGGTTTGACATGCAAGAAATTCTAAGGTCTTTTGCATATCGAGGAGTTAGTGAAGCTATAATGCATACATTACATTAGATTTGGGACTATTTTGGGACGGATAATATATCACAGGATCTTGCGTATAGGGTGATAATTTTGTCACCTGCACACTCTTTATGTTTCGTATATCATAAAACCCCCACCGACACACCTTCCAAAAAGGCGGAAAATTTTCTATATATCTCATTTCATGCCCAAGAAAATGCATGCAAAGCCTTCCAATCGTCCCTCAAGCAAAAACAAACTGCAATTGCGAACACCAAGGGTAGAATTGGAGCCACAGGTAGAAAGTTTGCCAAGTCCACTTCAGAAAGCAACTGAATCGGTCATCAAGTGCTTACAATCAAAAGTAGTCAACTATGAGGGTCGCTTGTCGGATTTGCATCTTGAATATAGGAAAAAGGTTTAACGCTTGAATGCTTTAATATTGACATGACTTCTCTTTTGATCCTTTCTCATACTCATACTTCTTGAAACATTGAAATTACACTTCCAGAGTTCTGTATATCAATAAATTGCATTATATTGAATTTATGAATCCAGGTGCAGGAAAACTCAATATTGGAAACAAAGGTGAAAGATTTAGAAGAAGAAAGGGAGAGATTGTTGAGAAACACAGATTTGCTGCAATCCACTATAGAGAGACAATCAAAAGTGGAAGATGTGCCTAAGAACAATCTGCCAATAAAGAATAACACCATTAATACCATGAAACGAGTACGTTTGTAATAATTTTGTTACATTAGTTTTAGCATGTAAAAGATAAACCGATGAAGATGAAACACTTGTTTTCAATTGGCATGATTGCTGATTTATAAACAAAATGTAAATGAAATATATATTTACTATAGACACTTTCTCTTTGAACTGAAATATTTGCATCTGCCATAAAGTTGACAATAATTATCACCGTTGATTAAGGTACGATAATGCATGAATCGATGATGTACATAAATAATATTTGTTAATTTTTCAGAGAACCTTAGTGGAACAACTTACAAAACAAGTTAAATACTTAATTAGGGAATATCATCAGCTAGCAATATCTGCTGGATTAACTCCTGGTTTGGATGAAAAGTCTTTAAAAAAAATAGCTTCGTCTACATCGGTTTTGAAAAGTATTACTGATACATCTCTAACTTCTGGAGGAATACTAACTGTTGCAGAAATATTAAAAAGTGTTGATCGAAACGAGGAGAACATAACTGAAGTAAACCCAATAAAACATAACATTTTTTCAATCATTGATTTTTCTATGGTTTGCTGTTTGATTTAGATCTGATTTAGATTCAGACTCTTCTATGATTTATGATACTAAGAAATCAGGAAGCAATATTTTAGTATTGATTGACTGTTTGAGTTATGAAATCAATAATTATGTTTATAGGCTTCTGTTGCTGACTCGTCAACGCAAGATGTGAATAATAATAATACAAGTCAAGATGGTGTACAAGATTGTCAAATGTCAACACTGAGAGAAACCTGTGAACTGCTTCAAGAGCAAATATTACTTTCAAATAAGGATAATACACGGAATAAAAGATTTCTCACAGATTTATTATTTACATTGAATACTCGAGGGTATGAATCAGTAACAGAGCATGATGGCAACGAAATTGATCTGAAAAGCTGCAAAGGTGAACAGATCCTTGTTATAAAAGGCAAAGATAAAAATCAAAAATCGGCACAAAGGAAATTCGGTCCTCAGGATTTATTCATGAAAGCAATAATAGGTTCTCAAGAAAGAGCGATACAAACTTTATTGCAGCAAATAGACAATCAACAAAGGGATGTAATAGTTGAGGTAGGTACATAAGGAATAATAATAATAATTACATAGTACCTTTGATACCTGAGTTGTGGTCAACGATGATTTAATTGTAACCTTTACATTTTTATCTAACACAGAAGTTTTTAAGTTCAGAAGTTGCTGATATGTCAGATTCAGACGAAAAACGCAGTGCAGCTTTGGAAGGTGAAATTCTTACTCTTGTGAGCTTTATGGAAGGTGTATGTCAAAGAAATCCTGATGTTTTCATAGCCTTAAAAGAACAATATTTTTCGGAAACCCAAGGTATCTTACATTATAACGACTACTTACTAATACAAAACGGTTCAGTTTCAGTATCTACAATACAAATAAGTATATATACTTTTATGAAAAGTCTACCTATAAAACTGTTTCGCTTAGCTATTTCAGAACACACAAACATAACCAGACTATATTAAAAGTTGTGTTATTCATGTATTTACACTTTACACCTACCTTAATTGCTAATAATCTGCATTTTTGTGGTTAATCAGCAAGGGAAGCCTCTGGAATGAATACAAGCAGTCCTGTAATAGAAATTATCTTGGAGAGATGTCAGAGAATGCGCCCTAAAACATTATCACCCCCATCACAATCTATACCCAAGTCTCGTCATCGGAAAGAAGACAATAATGCCAATTTAAATAGAAGCGAATACACACCTAGGAATGCATATCCAACATCACCATCTCGGTAAGTCGCGTCTCGTGTACATACTTGTTATAAAAATTGATAAGAAATTACCTGTTAACTTTTAGTTGATTAATTGTTTATTCAATGAAACTTTCAGTGGTATTCTTACGTCACCCCGTAGAGATGCTCCGTATCATCACGATCCATATGCCGAAAACATGGAAGATATTGCAATGAAAATGACTTTGTTCGATCATACAGATTCAAATTGCATAAAAAATGGATTTACTAGTATCTAACATATTATACCATGACCTAAATTGAATTTTTAAGTAGTAAACTTTACAATTTGAAATACAGTATGCCTGTGTACGGGTAAACGACGAAATACAAAGATAGTGAAGATTTCTTTTCATAATGAGAATTTACTGGTGGAATTACATAATAGAAGTGGCAGTTGTGTTTAATACCATATACGATATGTAATTATGCAAAATCTGTGAGTTTAGTGCGAGATTCGGTGTTCACCAGGGAAGGGGGCGTTTACATTGTGAAAAGTGACAATTGTGAAATAAACATAAGAATTAAAGGCAGTCCACCTCGATCTCCAGCTAGAAAAGTAGAATTATATCTGTTGTTTCTCAGAAGTTATCAAGATAGTGCATCCATAACCCTTACAGCTCGACGACTAAATCCATTGGTCAACTGGTCAACCAAAATAGTCGTGGATTACTTAATAATAAAAATACGTATAGGTGTTTTCTTAAAAACTTCTAGAAATAGTTTTTTAAACAGAACATACACATAGTAATCATAGTATACAATACACTATTTAATTATTTACTATGACATACAGCCTCGATCCCAATAGGTACTTTACTTGTTCATTTTAGCGAAGATCCTGTCCTAAACTCAAATAGCCCCCTAGTCTTTTGTAGCTTATATAGTACACATAGAATCACGGGAATACATTATGTCAATGTATATTACGCGTTTTGTTCAGGCGGTTGTTTACTTGGATCTTTAAATCTTACATGTTATTACGCTAAATATACAAGAAGATTAACGGGAGAAGTTGGACTAAAACAAATATTTAAACAAAAACTGTTCCCCAGAGTGGAGGAAGCATAAAAATCACATCATAATAAAGTACCTGTGACCTGTAAGTGTTACTTCTTGAATTACACACCTGACCTGATTGCTCTGAGACTCTCGCTAATTGTGCCGAAGTTGCCTCATCAGTTGAAGCTGACAGCTGAGCTTTTAATCACTATCTATGAACATCAAGAAAGGAAGTTTATGTTGAAAACTCAGAATTAAAATGAGGTAATTCATTCTTTAAATCAAATTATTGTAATGTCATAATCACAATTTGCCTTACACATTAAGATTTCTGTCGTATGCAAGTTAAGTTAGTCTCTAAGTAAACTCCAATCTACAAAGGTTTGCTCGCTATGTTCGCTTATGGCTTATTGTTAGTTATATTTTATAAAAGTTATTGGTTCAATTGATGCTAAAATAGTTGATAGTGGCAGTGTATACCTCTGTCAATGTCAACCTGTCACATGTACGTTGTCTATTTTGGATTATGATTATATCAATCAAAGCCAAAAGTTGAACTGTTTACACGATGTTCATATTCATCCATTTTAGTATCTGCACTATTTTGAAATAGGTGTGCACATATCGATATTTTTAATTTCTATCACGATTCTTTAAGAGATGTTATAGGTAGGTCAACTAGGTATTACAGTTACAATTTGTAACTTTCACTTATTCTATAAATATACAAGAGGAAATTACTTCAGAAGAAAGTCGAGTATCATGAAAATAAGATTGCCTTCAGACTGTAACATTATGTAAGATATGTATACGAAGTGAATCGTGGAAATGGATAAATAATTAAGTTTAGTGAATATTTAAGGATCGAAAAAGAGGGTAAATAAACAGAGAAAGATTCGTGGTGAAAGTGGTGGTTATTATCGGGATATGTTCAAAATCACCTTCTTAAATCATTCAGAATTTTATTAATGTGACCTTGTGACCCTTAATTGCCTTATAGTCACTGCAGTCTCATATAGGTATACACATGAAACATATACCTGATAATTGTCGGGAAGGAAGGGATAATGATTATTTGTTCTAGGATCACGACATCGTGTGTCGTGTGGAATGAGTTTATCCTTTATGGCATGACTTCTGAGTTCCCCAGATTTCCCCCAGAAAATCCAAACCTATCATTGTTTGAATATTGATATTTTTATAAACTGGTATCGTATAGAGTAAGTATGTACATTGTAAGCACATGCAAACTACATACCTCTGCAGGCTGGATATTGCAATTACAATGCAATACAATTGTCATTTAATTTTTATTGAGTGATACATTTACCTTACACATACTTAAATTGTAATTGTCTCAGATCATCAGATACGGTTACCCTCCATTGGTAACTCCTACGCGTAACTTCTGTAAACAGATTCATTCAGTGTATTTCGTTATAAATGTACTTATGTGTAGTTACTTACTATAATAGGTAATTAGTAGTTATGTAGAGAACTAAACTTTTTTTAGATCAAAGAAAACTGTATGCCTTCACTTTGCTTCCCCTTTATACCAATTGTGCAGGATGAAACGGTTAATGATGACCACAAACATTTCACTTACAATTTCTCAACATTTCAAGCAATAGTAATATTATAATGAAAGTATGTAGTTACTATATGTGTGCATATCTATTCAAACATACCAAAAGGAGGAAAAAGTCTGAATCGTTTATGACAAAACTGTTAGTTTTTTGTAGTAAACATTTCAAAGTAACTTTTTGTACCGGAAAAACCGGGAAAAGAAGAACAGAGGTGAAAATGAAATACGCTATTACATATGGACCGTATCCTAAGACATAAATGTGTAGTAATCCATCAATTAAAATACATTTTGGAATTTGGACCCTTTGGCATTGCTAGCTTTATAGCTTTACTGTCACTGAGGAAATCAGAATCGATTTAGAATTCAATTTGTTTAAAGCTTCCAATTGCATAGCAAAGACGTGCATCATTTGTAGACAGTGATTGGAAGATGGTGTTCCACAGGTGTTGCTGTAAAATGCAAACTGTATAAAAGGGAAGTTTTTTATCTGAAAACAAACAGTAGTGTTGCTGGTTGAGATTTCGTTACAAATCTAGTTGTTTCTTTGTTGAAGCCTGTTCTGCCAATTCACATCAGATCTTTCCTGAAGGCAAGTTAGCATAGCATACCATTACTCTCATTCGTATGTGAACACGGATACGAATGAAAAACTGAAATAAGTACAACATACATAAACAATAAAACAATAGTCATACTGTACAAACATTTAGAAGCTTTCTCCTTCTTTCAAGTTGAATCCGATTCGCATCTTGGTGCTAATTTCTCCGTAAACAGAAACACAGGTGAGCGGAGACTTTTCTTATTAGTCTTATTGTATGTACAAATAAAAGGTTTGACTCAGCATGAAGATTTCAGTTTTTTACGCCAATTTTTTGAAATTTTATGTTACTACATTCTATTCTCTGTACATTTCATGTATGTAAGATAAAACTACTAAATGCATTGTATTATTACATCTCTCCATATTAATGCACAGTACACCTAAGTGGCATACTTTGTGACGTGTACATGTAACTTAACTTTGGACTCTGTGTAACATAATGTTTTTGAATGAACATAAGATACAGACATGGCTCTCCGCGTCAGACCTACTTTCATCGTGTTAGCAGCAGTCTTTTTCTGCAATTTTGGGCCATGTTCCTCTGCAGACGCCATTACTGACGATTCTGAAGGCATTTCTGCTGCTTACGGGCAACCTATATTCTTCACTTTTGCATCGCCTAACACTGCTCCAAGGCATGCTTCATTTTCTCTGCCTTTGTCAGACGAATCTTCGAGTTTTGGTGATGTCGGCAACTCTGGAACCTCTGGATACCCTAGTAGATCTGCAAGCGGAAGAAACTTGTTAGCGATGAAGAGGGCTTTTTGGGATCGGACCACTGGTGGTAACCGTTCCGGTCAAAGAACGATTCGAATTCCAAAGAGAACTAATGAAATGTAAAAATTATATATCGAATTTAAAGTCTGTTCTGCAAAGCATCTACTTAATTATTATAAAAACTTATAGTGTGTAGAAAAGATATACCTAGAAAGATTTCATGGATATTCTCATTAATACCCTTGTACGCAAGAAATGTATCAAATCGCTGTAATATGGATGAAAATTATAACATTACTTTACTCTACTGATAATATTTGGATACTAGTATGTAAGTACGCGCTAACTCGCTTAACTCACATTATCATTATGTATTACTGTATACCGCACTTACGTTCATACATGTACACTAAAAAAATAGTATGACTTTGGTTTGAAATGTAACTGGATTGATCTCTAAGCAAACTGAAGTCAATTAATGTTTGTTGTAATGGATGTTATTAAATTAGTATAATAAAACTGATTTATTATCTAGACTGAAAATGTTAAGTACATGTACATGTGTAGATATTACATAAAAACTACTAAAGTATCTCTATCACAATTTATTTGAAATCATACTTTTTAGAAATTGATAATGTGAAACGATGAGATCATGTTGGCAAAAATGATTATAGAAATGAAACAAAGGCTTGTAATAATCTTCATAAGAAATAACCAATCGGTTCGAATGGTAGTCTTCGTCCGTAAAGTAAATGGTACTCCTACTCCTCCCAGATGGATAGAGCGTTTCCCCTTAAAGAGAGCGTCTCCATGACAGTGTTTAAACTAAACTGTCGACGGATTGCTCTCTTCGAGGTTAAAGCTAAAATTACTGGAGGAGGAACCGAATTTACCAGGACAGGAATTCATAGCCCCGATTTGATGTACTTTGTAGTTCACACAGTGTCGCACTCCAAAGTTCTTCCATTTCTTGACACGTTGGGTTGAGCCGTTCATTTTTAGGTGAAAGTTAAACAAGTGTTTAAAATGAACGACTAGTAGTTCAACCCACAAACTTGAATGCAAACTTGTAACGGCACTTTTTTGTATACACTGAAGAATATAATCACTTTAATTTCGAAAATATTATATAGGAAACGTTTCCAAAATTTGAGAATATTTAGAAAGGTAAAATTGAATTTTGAAATGCAGATTGCTACTTGGAGTATTGGTTTGGTGTTTAGGTGTAGAATAGCAGTATTAGTTGAATGCAGAGTCTGTCTGCTTTTGTGGACTTGGACTGAGAGTATATGTAAAGTGAGAAAGGTGTGAAAAGCTGTCTCGTCTCCTACACGAGTTGAGTGAATAAGGATTTGGTTACAAGGTGTTCATGTGAAATGCGTTTGATACATTCTATTGAAGTGAACAAACACATTTTGTATGGAAAATTGTACGAGCTGATGTGTGATGTGATGCTAGGTAGGAGAAGCTGAGTGAATTAATGTTGCTGTGACCTGAGTTGTGTGGGAGTTTATATACCAGGTACAAATCATCACGTGCCGTAGCATACTTAATGATTCTTTCTGTCTAACTCTTAGCAGCAGTATCTAAATATCTTGTCTCTCTGTGTCTGGGTTTATTTTGGATATAGATACTCTGCATGCAGCATATTCTGCTACAATGTTTCACTTAGCTTATTGTTATGTACAGACATAACCTAACATCAACGTAAAGAAAGTCTTTCCACAACTTTATAGTATTCTCTATATAACTATAATATTACTTCTTATCTTCAGAATCATAACAAAGCTTTTAAAGGCAACCAAGACAAAACTATTTACGAAAATATCTTCCCTCTTCTCTTATGTTACGTTGAACGTGGTAACGTTTTATTGTTGTATGCATTACATTAACTAATCCATGTCCAGATTAAAATGTGGTGCGGTTTAGCTCTGTAGATCTGACTAAGGGCACTTACCACCTAGAAAATCATTTTACATATTATATCTATATAACTTACGGTATTATTGTGCATGCATATGTTTCTATATAGAGGTGTGTTTCATCTCTATATTTATATATAAAAGTACAACGTAGTAAAATGTGTGTAGTACATGTAGATGAGTGTAGTAGATGAGTGAGGGAGCGCTGGTTCGTATGTATCGTGACATGCATTGCATCTTCTTGCATGAAAATGATTGTATGATATTATGTATAATGGTGCGTGGATGTTTATTGTGTAGTAGTTTAGTTAGATGCATACACCCAGTACACAAATACATTCTCGCAACATGTGTAAGCTGTATATTATAAATTTTGAATAGACAATGAGCCAAAAGGGGCAGGTTGTATTTGTATTTCCATGTCTAAAGTCTCACAGGTGATTCGTCAAGTATTATTATACAATGCAACTTGACTTGAGTGACTAAAGTCGATCAGAAATATCGTTACTAATTAGCCTTTCATCTTTAGCTTAGGTTTGTTTTTTTACTTGTAAAGTACTGTAGATATTTGCATACTTTTAGTTAAGAGTTTAGGTTCAGCACAAGAAGAATAATTATTAACTAAATTACAGCCAGCATGGTTTTGTATAAGCATTTTATCTGTTTAAGCGATGCTGAAACGTGATATAGATATTATTGGTTTATGACTATAGCGATGATGGTATTGAGAACTTTTCTGTATCTCTCTGGTACTAATATGACATGCAGATAGTGGTACATTACATGGCGAAAGAAAACTAAATACGTGGAACTTTCTTATTTTTGTTGTCAATTGCTTTTGAATTATTTAAAGGATGATTTCGTTCAGTTCAGAATACATTTCTGTGTGTATGTAAAGTATGTATGATATTATTATAAGCAAAGCTATTTAGAAGTGGGGCACACACACATAATACTAATATTATTACCAGACAGAAAGTAACGTATGCCTCCAACAGATTTCCAAATGATAGTTATGTACTTAAGTCCTCATTCCATTAATAATTGCCAATGCATTAGTAAATATATTATGACTTGTTGTCAATCAAGTGCTTCATTTTGTATGACACATCAATGAAAAAAGATATTAGTAACTAATCGCTTTTGTGCTACTGCCACCAGCTAAATCTGAGCTACCTGCTTAATTATACAAAGTTTGCTCTTCATTATGTCAAATTTTATCACCAATCTCAAATGAGGATGGAAGCGATTTAGACTGGTATGTATCATTGTAAGTTCTAAGTCTTTCCTTTAAACCTTCAGATTCTCATTCAGTTTACATTTCAGTGACAATCTTAATTGAATTCTAATGAGGTTATTTACTAACTGTGTGGTGTGATTTCCTGTATTATGAAAACTGACCATTTAAAGGATTTGGACTGTTTTCGATTACTTCACTAATTATTTGCCATTAGTACGTGATAACACTATTAGTCCATAACGTCCATTAGCCTGTTGTTAATTACACTGCTAATAATATACATGAAACACATGCATGTATAGAAGGAATGTCTAAATAAGGGTATTCAGCTTTAGTGATCAAATGAAAGGAAAAACCTTCAAATTGTACCTACAGACAAGTTGAATTGACACTTGACACAGCAGTTCACCCACGCTAATCAATAGTTAGCTGTTATAAATAACAATTATTTATGATTATGGCAGTGATTATTATATGTAAATGGTTTATATGTGAATTGAATTTCTATGAAAACCTTGGCATTGCCTGCATTTTTATTGGCTCGTATTGCTTACAAACGTAATTTAATGTTAACATGCTTGTCTACACAAATCAGAACTGATCGTAAATGTGACTGACATTATTTAGTTGTTTTGTTGGTTGATAAAAAATATAAACATATAGAGAATCTACACTATGCACAGTGTTTTAAAAAGTGCAGCTAGAACTTATGTCTTACATTTTTTATTGTAATTATAATGCCTTAATATTTTAGTGTATTATAATATTATCTACAGATATATATGCATGATACGTATACATCTTATGTCTTGTCTATAGGTCTTGTTTAGATATCGTATGAATATGTGCAATCGTTAAGCTAATCCATAGCTATTTTGTTAGTTCTTATAGGCATCAGGATCTAGGGGTCAAAATACAGTACCTACATCTGCATTACAAGATTACAAAAAATCCTCGTGAATACTTTGCAGAAGGCAAAGTACTCATAATTCTCGAGGTGTTAATTGCAAAAAGAAATAGGATGAAGAAAGTGTTTGTTGTTGGTAGTGCACGTTCTATTGTAGTGGCAGAGTGGCACTATAGGTATATGTGTGTTAGATATTTTATTTACAAAAGTACAACGCAACGGAGGTAGTAAAATGCGTATGCTTCAAAACAATATGACATGAAAGTAGTATACCCAGGCATATTTCATAATTCTAATTGACAAACGAACAACTTTCAAAAAACTGAAGTTTTCTTTCATTTTACCAAATCGAGAAGAAGAAATTATATTTTAATTTTTTTTATTAAGAGACTCATTTCAAAATTTAAATAGTTCGTTTCTTTTGAGGAAAGAGAATAATTATTTTTAGAATGTACTCACGAAATAAAGCATATCCACAGGTGCTTATAAGCAAATAAAACTGAACAGTTTCTATCAAACAAATGCATTTTATGTAAAGCTGCAAATCTTGTTCCAATACTAAATTGAAAGCAATTTTTTAAATATTGTAGTATGCAAAGTATGCTTACATTTAGGGATATTGTACACGTTTACCATTTCTAAAACTTAATTTGGGTTTCAGGCTCATATTATATTATGTTCTCAAGTATTTTACCAAAAATTGTGCAGGAAATGGAGTTTCTCAGTAAACCATTGCAGTTGTAACTTTTCTGGCTATTTGACTGAACTTTGTACTATGACTAGTACCCACAAAATTCCACTTAGGCTGTTTCAAGGATATCATATATCGCATAGAAAAACTGCCGTGCATCTAGCTGTACTCACTGTACTGTATAAGTAAAGTACAGAATATTAGCTGAAAAGTTTGCGGACCGAGTCATGGATTATGGCAAAGGGTAAAAGGTATAAAGCATGAAACGAGTGCAGTTGGTTGGATGTGTCTAGGCAGCGGAGTAATTAGTCGAAGAAATAAGTGTAATATTATTCAAATGATAATTTTAATGACAGAGAGAATTGTTTGCGTACAAATGTCTATAATGCAACCCTCTTCCCTCCAAACACCTCTAAAATTGACGTGACCAAACTCAGCGTTCATATTTCTTATAATTGTTTAGGCTGACTGGCAATTCCGTGTGTATTTATTTTCCATGCATTATCTGAAAGAAAATATGTTTGGAAAGAGGAAATTGTTGACTCGCCTTCTCGTTTATAGTTTTGTGCTACTCTAATTGCTCTCTCGTCTCTGGTTGCAGTTACACTTATTTCTAGCTAGGTATTTTTCTTATTTATTTAGTCACTTGTACTGAACTTACAGTATTATAGTGTGGTTGGTATTTCAGTTGAGGCTTACAAAGTTGAGTTGGAGCCATACTTAGTTTTGTTTTTCTCTCCGTCAGTGACTGAATATTATACATTGTAGAAAACATCCGGAGAGTAGGAATATTGTCCGTGATGAAGATCATTCCTATGCTAATTGCTGCACACACATGCATAAATACATTTACTTAACCAAGCTAGCACACTACCATTTCGTGGGAAATTGCCCATGATAAACATGAAATGAGTTGAACTATTTATGCAATTTTATGTAAATTCTTTCTGCGTACACCATCAGTGACAGTCCATACGAAACTACGCTTCGTAAAATGTAAAGACACTAACAATTAAACGAACGATATTATTGCCTTTAGTGGATACCTAAGTGTTATACCAGGTTATACTAACAATAAACTTTTCTACTCAGAAAAGGAGAGGTACATACATACAAATACAGTATTGTAGTTAGTAGTTAATTAGCTATTGCTTTAGCATTGTTCTAAATTTAGAAAGATACTTGTAGTGCTGCACTACAAGGGTATTCTGGATATTCTATACAAGTACTTATAGTAGGCCTTACTAACTGATAAGGGACATTTATTTCTATCGATGCTTATTGTGTTAAAATCAAGAGAATTTTAAAAATCACTGATTTCCTTATCCCAAAATGAAATAGATATACATATACATGTAGGTAGTATGTATAAATGCAAACAGACGATACGGACAAACGAACAAAGATTTTTCCATTTGATTGTGAAATGTTTGCTATTTGAACACCGAAAAAAGGAAACTGTTTACTAGTAGATTGCATGCAGCAATAGTCAGAGTGTCATTTTCTACCTCGTGTATATTATTCCAATTAATTAGCATCTAGGGATCATTATAGTTAGTTGTTGGTATTAATTCGACTGTTGTGTTGAGTAAAGACAGCGTTTTTGTGCTATACGTATACAGGATATTTAAATATATCATTATTTGTAAGATACAAAATATACAAATTTATACCTAGTAGCAACAGCAGTACAGTAAAGGGTAGTGCAATTTTCTGCTTAGGTATTTGATACAGATACGAAACGGATACATACAATATTTTGGCATTTTATCCTGAAAGATTCTAAATAACAAGAATTGTGGTGATGGATCAAGTAGATTCTCTAAGGTACACAACTAAAATTGAAAGTATTATTGTCTTATCTGTTTCATTGGAACTTTTAAATCGTTTTATATTTAATGGAGTGAGTGGGCGAGCCCACTTTTATTTTATTGGATACACACATGAGACATACACTTCATATTGATTTGTAGTGCTATTTATATATGTTTATAGATTATAGATTTATTCAACTTCATGTTGCTTTTAGAATTCATAGCTCTAACTAACTGTTTGCAAGAGTTACTATCTACGCAGCGTTTCCGGTCTTTTCCCATTTGAGCTAAATAGGCAGTGGGTAATTTGTGTGATTACATGGTTTACACGTTTACACTAAAGTCTAAAGTTTTAGACGAATACAATACATGTTGTCGATGTTGTATAAAGGAATATGTATTACATAAGTAAATACAAAGAAATAAGTCATTTTTGTACTACTAAATATATCAAATTTGTATTTCGGTTGTTTGTATACACAGTGTGTGGATGGAAATCTAAATGCATTGTATTGTAGACGATAAACACTAATACTGTCCTGTTAGTTTCTGTGAAATGTTGCTTGCTTGGATTATGCTTCCATTTTTAAACTGCTAAGCATATAGACACATAGGTAAACATTATTTATGAATTATGATTCAGAACAAAAACAAGTGATCATAGCATTCTGCTTAGAATGTCATACAGTCATGAGAACAAAAGTTTTTAAATACGGGACGAGAGCGTTTTTCTCGAATTAGCACGCGCAAGGTGCAACGACCAGTTAAGTAAAACATTGGTACAATAGTAGTGAAATCTATGTAAATAATAAACATGTTAATGCTACACTAGAAAGGAACAAAAAGTCATCTTGGATCAATGAGCAGTTGGAAGCTTGCTACATCACGTCATCTTATGAAAAGTTTTTTGAATAGATTTTTAGAAATGTGTGTGCCGGGTACAACGATTTAAAGTATGTTTTACTCTTATACAAGTCTATTCTACAATTTACAGTTGAGGGTGAGGTAGGTATATTTTTCGTGAAAACTAACTTCCAAAATGTGATATTTATTTGTGTTAGTGCTAGATTGGCAGTATTCGTACTTTGTAATTGCCTTCAAGCAATCATAATAGACTAATTAAATTCTTATAGCAGTTTACATACAAATAAGTCAATTAATGCTTGCAATGCGATGATGTATTAAGATTTGTTTCAAATGAAGGCATTGCGTGTAGTAGATAAAATATAATATCACACACATTTTACGGTTAGTTATCTATATATGTAATGTAGTTTTGTGAAGTTTTAGACTATTCTAGAAGAGTATGTAGACTATTCAGGCAAACAGTTAAGCATATTTTAGGCTTGTAGTCGTGTTAATTACTGCAATTATTAATCGTTGTGAATGTATCTTTGTTTCACATACTACACACACTACGCAGCACATAATTCTGCGCACGGCAGGTTAACAAAAAATACTTCCTATGATATTTTATGACGATAGAACACTAATAACTAAAGACAGGTTTAGACTTTATTTTAAGCTACTACGTATATATTGTCATATATGAATCCTAGTAGACATAAACGTAAAATTATATAATACAATCGGGTACCGACAGTGAATATAGAATTGATTGAGCTAACAGTAAAAAGCTTTTTGATAGAAACTGATGTACGTGCACAGGCATTAAGCATCTTTCTTTTGATACGAATTTATAATCGTACTGCAGTTGCATAACATAACACTCTTACAAGCAATACAAGCTAAAACTAGAAAGTAGAGAGTACGCTAAGGTACTATGTACTGCAATACAAATACCAATAGCATACTACTAATACATACCAATTTACTATGCAATCATTTATTGAAATTCATAAGTGCCTGGAAGGAAATAACCATTTCAGCACGGTCACGTCCTGTATCCTGAAGTAGTGTCCAAGTGTGTATAGTATCTCATCTCTAATGCCGAGCGCTGAACGCATTATAAAGGCAAGCGGAAAGTAAGCTACAAATGTATAGTTAGTTATATCTGTAATAAGTAAGTATATACATACATGCAATACCTAAAAATAAATAATTTATAAATCCAAAAAGTACCAGTAATGTTCCGACTATTATTGCGGTTTTGAAACCAGTGCAGTACAGTGCGGTATGTCATAATAATATATATGTAATATGGCATAACATTACAGTATTAGTCAGTATTAGTGAGTCTAGAACCTATCTATAGCGCATTTTTGACGATGACATGTTCTAACCTTTTTGCCATCGATAATGGACTAATTGTATCAGGTAGGTGGATAACACACTCCAATTCACCACAGGGACAACATAACTATAAATTTTCATATATGTAAATCGTAATATCAAGCTAATTTGCTAAGTCAAAGAAGTCAGAGATGTTTTCTGTAGATACATCAATCAGTAAACTGCTACCCTAAAGCATTTAAATAATATAAGACTAAAATATTGAAAACTTCTGCAGAAATAAGACATTTAACGAATGTATTTAGAAAATGAAGTACGCTAAGACGCTAAATATTTACCCAATTTATGGCCGATGATTCATGATGATTGGTGATGCATAGTAATACTGTATGAAAATCGTTTAATTTGACGTATTTATAGTTTGCAGATAACAGCCGGAGCTTGTGTTTGTGTCGAGGCGGAAATTCGGGGAGATGTCAAAATTGGAACAAAGACAATTGTACATCCTTGTGCAAGAATTTTGGCCACGGGTGGACCTATTGTTATTGGAGACGCCAACATCATTGAAGAATTAGCAACAATTGAAAACAAGTCTTCTGAGCCAATGCATATAGGAAATAACAATGTATTTGAAGTCTGGTCTACTGTCATGGCCAAATCTGTGGGAGATCATAATGTATTTGAAACCAAATGTAAGTATGACAATTTTATAATTTATCAGTAACTCTACCATTATTACTATATCATGGACAAATACCACTACAAGTTTTAATGTATTCGTTTAAATTATTAATTAAATTATTTTTCTATTCAGGTAATGTAGGTGAAAATGTAACAGTAAAGAATGGTTGTGCCTTTGGTGCCGGGACTGTTATCACTGCTGCTACATCTGTGTCCGATAATTCAATCTTTTTCGGGGATCCACTGCAACACAGAATAGCTGGTGAAAGACCTGCGGTAAGATTGCCATTGAAGTTATCAATATTTATTTTAATATACGTGTACGTATATTTTGAAGTACACTTCAAAATTATAACTTATACCGATTGTGTGAATTTATATTTTCATTACAGGTTCAAGCACTTCAAATAGATTTTCTTGGTCGAATCTTGCCTAATTATCATCATGTGAAGAATCCAACTGTCAGAAGAGAAGCCAGCTAATAATCAAAAGCCCTTAGAATGTCCTAACTTACTTCCCAAACGGGATGTAACACATGTCTGTAAAATCTGTCTTAAGTAAAATTACTTTGTTTAGTTTCTCTGCACTTACGTTAAGAGGTTGACATTTGGTATGGATCATTTTCAACTGAATATACAATTGTACTGTTAAAAATTGTTTATATGATACGATATTCATACAGTGATAATGCAGTTTGCTAAAATTGTAAATTATAAAAAAAGTTGTGTCGCAGACCAAAGTATTATATTTACTTGTATAAGATCGTCTTAATGCGGACTTGACATTTCAAGTAAAAAATTGCATTGTCCGGTTAACCATTTTGCTGTCTACTGATATTTGGATGAATAGTAAAAGCTGATGTTTACTAAAGGTTGTGTATACTTCATTTTATACTTCAATTTATCACATCTTTAGCATTGAGAATTCATTTAGTTCTTAGAAAAGTCTAGAAGATATTAATTATGGTGTTCCATACAAAGCAGAATCCAAGTTTATATATGGATGTAAAAACGTAATGAAATTCATTACATAATTTTCTGTATTTTGCTCTTTTAATGAATATGGTGAAATTGTTGTAATCTAAACTAAAGCACCATGTTGTTAAGTAATTTGGTGCTAACCCTATAAAATAATTAAAACGACCGTGAAGGAAGTTTACTATTTATTACTCAAGGCATAATTTTTGTAATAATTACAACGAAGAGTTGAAAGTTTTGGCTACTGTTTTCTAGGTTGCATCTTTTCTCATTTAGAAACCCAGTGGTAGTGCATTAGAATGATAATTATGCTTTCCTAATGAAGATGACGGAATGAACCATTTTCCGCTTAATAAAGCTGTAATTGCCGTAAAAATTATGTTCAACAGTCCAACGAGTTGAGTTAGAAAGACTTATAAAGAGTTTCTATGTGCCCAGCATAACTCTCTTTTTATGTAACAGAAGGAACATCATATTTTACTTTAACTCACCACCACCACAGTGTGTTATCAGGATGTTCTCCATTCCCCTTCCTGGTTCTTTTGCCTGTTCCATGCGAAGTCATAGTGAGAACCTTTAGAAGTTTTAATTTTAATCTTTCCCTTCCCTTCTCTATTGTCATTTGTTTGTAATGAGGCGAAAATTTATTATGGTCCTTGTTCAATCTTATATACAAATAATATGCATATGGATTTCATGTTGGTGCAGATGTTGAGAAAAATGAGGATGTTTAGCCACAAGCAATTTTTCAGACAGATTCGCTTGCTGCATTTTGTTTTAGTAACACAATTTTACGCATATAGATATCCACATAGTTCGCATTTGCATGCAATAAATGATAAGAAAATCCAAACATAATTTCCATTCAATTGTGTTTAATAACATTGTTCGCTTATACGTTCTAGTTTATTTTAACAGAAGCAACGATGATGCAAAAAATGCATTGTGATTTAGATATATGAAGAACTGCACTACAGATATGATGATGTCACCGTTAAGAACGTTACTCCTATATAGTTTGATGCATTCTCATTCATCTATAGTTTTTATAGTGAAGGAAAGTAGTTTTTCTTTACCCTTTACTGGTAATTTGATATTATATCCGTATGCAAAGATTTTAGTTGAGTATATTCCTCCTCATACTTGTTTATGAATTATGTCTATAGAACTCGTTCTCTTGTACACGTATACTCTTGCTGTTTATGGTTGTTAATGTTAAAGCATCGTCAGCATAATATAGAAATAGTGAATGTTTATTCCTTGTCTTGAAGTGGTCATGTAGTTTAGTTAGTATATAGCTAGGATTCTCAGTATTGTATTATGGTAGGAGTATGACTATGACCTACCTATCTATTTACAACAACCCACTCATTCATCTGTATCTTGTGATTCACATACAATTACAATTATGACAAATCAAATAATTATTTATACTAAAGCTAAACACAAAACGATCACTCAGTCAGTATTGTTTGATAAGTGAGATTAATTTCGTTCCAGAGATTTCTTCCCTAAGACAGAAGCTGTCACTTAAAAGAGTTTTCTTACAATGAAGTTTGGAATTTCTGCTTGTTCTATATTTGTTTTAGTGATTTTTTCTGCAGCGATTCAAGGTAAACCTATAAATCTTTATTAATTTTGTAGCTCTATCCATTTTGTTTCATTCACTTATGTGTATGTATTGTTAATTCAATTCAACATTAAAATAGTCAATTTTAATTAATTTTTTTATTTTGATAGCGAAATCGTTGTATGAACAAAGTCAAGATTCTCAAGATGATGAGATTGCAACAACAGAGCGTAGTTCACGCGATTTTAATATCGATGAAGACGATTATGGCTTAGGAATCATCTTCGATACATCTGAATTAGACTACTATGGTAGGAATAAGGATAAACCAGAATTAGCTGAAACTGCAACTGAACCACCCTCCAATTACGATGAAAATTCCACGGATGATGTGGAGAAATTGATTGTAACAAGCAAAGCGTATTTAACTTGCGGTGAAGGAGAAAACGAAAATCCTGATTGCGGAGTCAAGCAAGAAGAACGATAGTTATGAATAATTTTATAAATTTGTATTGTGCTTAACAAATATCTGCAAATCTGTGTACCTAACAAAAGATCTATTGCAAATATTGTTGCACCAAATACATTTCTCGTACCCATATTCATATAAGCGTAAATACGATTTCTCATGTACTGTATACATACAATATGGAATTGAACTATTTTTATTTTAAGAATTAAATGTAGATACAATGATACGAACACCTACAGCCAACAAGATTTGCATAATGTGAAGAAATATTTCATAGTTTTCGTGTAACATATTTTTTACTGACTAAAATAAAAGATTTGATGTATTTACTAGTTAAAGATTTAATTACTATTGATTTACCATTGATAAAATTCGTATTCATGAAATCGTTACAAGGAAAACTTATGGTTAGTTATTGTTTCATTTCACTTCCTCAACTATGTATTTATAACTTTGGCCTTAAGTCATGAATCTATAAGTAGTAGCATAATGAGACAAGGAGACGCATTCATGATTCATTATTATCATTATGTTTGCAAATCATCTCTGCTATTAAAAGTCTGCCTTATCTATTCAGCATATTATAATGGTATTATGTCATTGAAGAAGGTTCCAAGAATTGTACATAATCATATCTAATTGTACATAATGTTCACTAACTAAGAACTTAGAGTTGGTAGTAGATATGAATATGCCAGCTTTCTGACAGGATATTTACTCCTATATACTATCTGTAATAATATCCCACATCCACATCCTACATTTTTGGTAAAAAAAGATTTTCCTGTTTTTGTAAATTGTGTATCAAACGCATAATACTAATAATTATGACCATGACAGTATCGATGAACTTGACAAAAGTCAACTGGGTCAATACCTTTGAGATACTATTTACTAGTTTAACCAAGCCGAGTACTACTACAACTTACAACAGTTAAATACAGACCTTAGAGGTGGTACATAATAATATATTATAGCTTTTTACCAATACTTGATGCAACGTGTGTCGACAATTCAAATTAATCAATGAGTAAAACAATGTATTTATATAAGAAATAAAGAAAAATATTTATGGAAACTTGCTGCTTGCTTGCTTGCAGCAAGTTGCAAGCGAGTTGAAGAAGCTTGCTTGCAAACTATCTTGGTTTATGTGTAAGAAATGTCGGTTATGGGTTACGGGTAACCAAA
Source organism: Pogonognathellus flavescens (assembly GCA_019776165.1). Lineage (NCBI taxonomy): Eukaryota > Metazoa > Arthropoda > Collembola > Entomobryomorpha > Tomoceridae > Pogonognathellus > Pogonognathellus flavescens. The sequence continues at coordinate 3,033 of JABASD010000738.1, read as the reverse complement.
CATTATCTTTTACTAACAAAAAATCTCTGAATGAAAATAACAGGCAATTCTCAAAACTGTTATGTGTAGGTTGTTTTCTGATTTATAAGGTTGTCCGATTTGTAGTTTTAAATTAGTATTTCTTTTCAGCTCTAAGTGTGTTTCGACTGGTGCAAAATAAGTAGCAAAGCTAGGAAATACTTAATATAATTTTTATACTTGCACCTAGTACCGGACAGCGTTATATTTGATTTGTACTATTGGAAATCATGGATTTGTACAGAATTGTGCTTGTTGCATTACTTTTCATAATGTCCGTTTCAGCCCAGTATAACACTATTGATTCACAGCAAGTTAATGGTAACCATTTTAGCAATTCACAATCATTTTTTCTTTTGGTACATACATTTTAAATTTTATCTCAACATTCAATTGACCAAATCGCAGAAAAATCTCCTAAAGAATATTCTGAGGGGTTTAGCAGACTGGTGAGAGGTCCAAATTCGGAAAAGACACAAAATTTGTCCTGGAAGCATCGACAACTAGTGCAAGGTAGTAAGTTTGGAGGAAAATGTCGTCCCAGTATACAAAAAGGCCTTGGCTGTAAAGGAAAGGTCTCTTACATGTATAGAAAATAACCATCAGAAAATAAGCCAGCATGAACATTTCATAGATATCCGTCTGGGACAGTTATCTACTATTTATGGAGTTGATGAAATAAAAGCTAATACTTCATGTACATAAAATATTACCGCTGTACTAGTAGTAAATACAAAGTATTGTTTATTGTGTTTCTATATAAGGTGCAAATAAATCATTCTCTTTCAAATTCATGTTCACAATAAATTGTATCAAGATGCTGTGTGTAATAATGCACAGTATTGTTATAAAGAAGAAATTTTTATGATTAAAAGTTATTATTATTATTATTATTATTTTATTTTCGATTAAAACGCATTCGAATTTTTAGAAGAGTATACGATTTATTGGTTTATGCAGTAACGGAATTTGGTATTAACCGTATAAGTATTGGTGCAATGCCTTGTTACTACCTTCCAGATTGCATTATGGAGCATGGTAGTTGAATAGTGACGGGAAATGCCCACATAATGATAAACACACAAATACAAGGGAGTCAATTGCAGAAATATGGAAGTAATAAATAGATTTGTGATTTTAGAGGAAGATGTTCTGATAATGGTAAATGTCTTTTCGATGAGTCAGTCCAATCTAGAGATTTGACATATGGGCCATAATAGGAGAGGAAAGGCTGTCGTCCAACCTTGGACTTTTTCAGGAACGCTAATTGAAAAGTTTTTTCCCTTTCGGCATCATCTACAAAGTCTCAAATCTCACAATCAGTTGTTCCATAAGAAACGAAGATATAAAGTATCCTCTTCAGATAATCACCCTATTACCAAGTCCCCGAGTGCGGGTCTCCATATACTACCTTCATCTTGTGTACCAATTCTCTATAATCTGGAGAAGCGCTCAGGAAAAAATTTTCTCGATAAAAGTAGGTAGGTTTGGCTCTTTATTGACTCTTTTAAATTGTTCCCATTACACTACAGACAGTATATTACAAAGGAAAGGCAAACTAAAGCCAAAAAATTTCGTTTCTATCAGCCCCCTCTTAAAAGCAGATAGTAGACTTATCCATTTAGAAAGGAATGTAAATAATACCTTATAGATTCAGTGTGGTCAAAGAGAAAGTTAGACTTTTACACTTATTTACGTCACCACCAGTAGTTACATCACTTTCCCAATATCAAAACTTACAATTTCCTACTAACATGTCACTAAAGACTGGAGAATGATAAAGTCATGTCTTGTCACCGCCTTACTTCGAGTATCCAAGTCGATGAATTCCATTGGGAATACATATAGTCGCATGTTCTCTCCTGCATTTGATTTTTATGGAGAATTGCTTTATACTGCCCATAGTCTATTTCGGTTTGTTCATTCTTCTCCATTGGCACTACCACTATTTTCCCAGATACCCATAATATTATATTCCCTTCATCGTGTGGTTTGCTAACATGTACTTTCCAAGTTAAAGTCCAGCCGGGCAAGTTAAATTCTATTGCAGACTTAGAGGGAAAGCACCTCTCCCGGATTTAATGTCAGGCCTACTTGTTTCTGAACATTGAGCTTTCGTCTTGTCCACTCATGCTGAGCTCTGCAGCTTTTAATGAGGTTTCACTATTGAGTGACACGCCTACGGCTAGTTGAGTGGGATTTTAGTCAGACTCCCACTTTTTATCTTTTCCTCAGCATAACCGTTTGCCCTTGTTTGGGTGTTTCTCAAAAACACCTTCAGCTATGTACTTCCAAGTAAGCAACTTCCATGATTCTGCCAATCTATAAATATATTATTTATTTACTTACATAACTATACAATATTGGTTATTGGGGTCAATTTTACAACTAACTGTTTGCACCGTTTATTATTCAAAGTTATGTGATAATTTTGTAATACTGTTGAATAGGTATTCATTTTTTATAAGGGTAGAGGCAGGTGGCATGTATTCCTTTCTTTACACTCACATTTCATTTTATTACCCGTATAAGAAGAATTTGTAATAAAGCCCCCACATGAAGGAGAGTGATTTTTGCTGAGTGACTCGTCGACTTGAGTATTCACATTTTATTCCACGTCAAATCATACGAAGATTACCCATTGGTTCTCATCATCCAAGTGGACTTAATGGGTTTAAGCTAAGCAATGTGTTCATTGTAAAGGATCCGTAATACGGATTCCACTTGAAGCACTCCGCATTCTGTACAAATTACACATAAATGAATTATCATGATTCATCGTCATTAGTGGTTAGGTATGTGATACCACCAGCGTGCATCCGCATCCGTTGCAGCACTCGTACAGTTTCTGCATGGACACGACAAATAATACAAAAATTTAAGCTTTTATGCATTTACCAAAGTGTCTAAAGTTCTTCCCCAGTGTATACAAGTGGGGAAGAATGAGAAATTAAACTGGTGTTGGCGAAAATAAGGTTTGGGACGTAAATCACCGAGTTGCCATTGGCAACCGAA
>JABASD010000737.1:0-59875 GCA_019776165.1 Pogonognathellus flavescens | reverse complement strand
TGGCTGTAACACTGAGACATGCGCTGTACGATTCTCTACGCACCTTTCATTCAGAGTAGTACTAAATTTATTATAGTATAGATAGTATATAACTACTACTGTACTACTAAACGAATTTACCTTAGAGTCACCTGTATATATTTATATTTTAGAATATCAGAATTCTATAGAAAAAAACCGGTGGCATTTATGAAATGGATATTTACGTTTATGAACTAAAAAATAGAGATTTCTTCCTTAATGATAATAGTGGACCCTTCTGATTAGGAATTGTTCATCTCCACGCAGTCTAGTCCTCCCTTTGGTAGTAGTGTGTAAAATAATTTTCTTTATAAGTATGTATTTAAGCCCTTGCATACATTATGAGCTTGTTGGTCTTTTACTTTGTTGACGATACCTATAGAATGATTTTATAAGAGAGAAATATTCCTGTGACTTGACTCATTCACTGACACAGCACAAGGCAGACAAAATGGTACAGGTAAAAGTGAGAGAAGCTAAAGAAGAGGACTGTGAAGACTAGGAGGATGTACCACTCCGTCATTGTGATAAAGTAACTCCCCATGTTTCAAAGTCTCCTGACGGTGCTTATTACTCAGAGCTAGTGAAGTTTATATTCAGTTAAGTGGAGGTATTCATAAGTCAAGTCTGTCATACTAAAGAGGCAAACCACACTAAGTCCACCAGCCAAAAGTGCAATAAGAATTCAGGTAGTGGAAGTATAGCAGGCTGCAAAAACATATATCAACTTTTCTCTGTTTCTGCTGTAGATATTTTGTATGTGTGATGTGTAGTAGTATTTCTAGTAGTAGTCGCAGTGTGAGAGTGTGACTTGACTTGGCATCTTGATCCTCAACTCGTCTCTGTATAGATTCATTCTTATATAAAACACACAGACATCTGATCATTACACATTCATTTAGTACACACAGACAGTCTTGGAGAAGTCCGAATAACTCGTATGATGTAATGCATCGAGAGCTGTTATGTGTGATCGTGTATTGTACCCAAGTCTATTCTTTAATTTCTATAGTTTAGTGATGTCCCTGACTTGAGCTGAATACATTACAAGTTTAAATATTAGTAAAAAAACGACATAGCACGATACTTGCCACTTACATTCTTTGCCTATAGACATTTCTCGTATTTTACTAATAACAAGAAGGAGAAGTGTACAAATGAGAGTTACACAGAGATAATGCAATGTTTATCGTGTGTAGTGTAGCAATATCGAAGTGTGCATATTTTATACTTACATATTTAGTTATAATAGAAGTCTTGTAGCCAGTAGCCACAGAAGAGTTGTATTGTAATTGAACAGAGAAATCCCTGCTTGATTCTTCTGCTGCTGCTACTTCTGCTACTATACACGAACAGATCCCATGAGAAAACACAGAGAGAGAGAGATGGTCTCGAAATTGCCATTATATTATTGCCTCGATGCGATTACAGGTTTTCCAGCTGCTTCTGTCTTTTGAAATACCCTAATTCCTAGTGTAATAGAGCCACTTGGCTACTTAGCTTTACATATCTTTACTCACTCACATTACATACATCACTCAATGCACATCACAACAACACAAAACTTCTTTATTTGCATAGAGCCACGGTATGCCAAGTCAACTATCGTCATCTCACATAGAGCAGCCAAAAGCAGCGGATACCAGACTTGACATGTTGTCTCTCCCGCATATTCATTCTCATCATCGTCACACAATATTATTTCTGCATCAAATCATACATAATACTTTTACATATACAAATACCACGTCTACCTATATAGAGTATATACATAATATTCTACAATGCATGCTCATGTCTTGTCCACCTTGTCAATTCAACTCTGCTGACAATAAGTCAAGTCCACACTGGCTCTGCTTCTCTTTGGACGACTGTCTTGTTCGTTCTGTTGTCTTGGGGTAGATGAGTGGAATTTGACTTTTAATGAGACTAGCTGTACCACAAAGTTCTCGTTATACAATATATTATACTACTACCTACTTATAAATGTATATAAATGTTTTGGTCGCAGGTATGAAATAAATGGTAATGAATATTTCGTGGAATTGGTTAGTTTAAGAAGAGAGTGGAGGAAAGAACCAGAGTGTGGTGGTGGTTGAAGAATTGAGTAGAAATGAGTCAGGACACATCAGGAGTGTTGGAGAGGGCACACACAGAGTGGAGACTTGGAGAATAGTCCAACATTTTCAACCACCGCTGGCTAAAACTCATAAATGGCAACTCGGTTTTATTACATCCTTCCTGAGCCATTGCTAATAGCAGTTGTTAGAAGTCGGAGCAGCCAGCGGTAGCGAAAGCAGTAGTAATAACACACTGATAGACAGATAGCCATATTATATTGTAATGTGCATTGTGCATGCATCTGTGATGTCAGCCACAACTCAACAACCCTACACAGCTAATACCACACTTTTATAACACAAAACCTACAGCTTCATAATATTTTATTTAACGTGTGCTTAGAGTTTGTGTAGCTGCAGTACAGGTAGCTACACTTTATTTTGACGTAGGTACTACTAGTAGGAGTAATAGTAATAATATTATACTTTGGCAAGTCTAACTAATGTATCTTTATTTTATGTTTTCATTTATTCAGCCATCATTTCTCATTTCTCAAGTCTGTCTCTCGTAAATTTTGACGATGCGACTACTTACCTAACTACACTCGTGTAGTAATAATATCTGTAAGCAAATTGAGATTTGTGTGGACTGAAGCTTTCAAATGGACCTTTAGTAAATTAATATGTATTAAATCAGAAATATATTTTGCTCGTTCTTTATAGTAGTAGGATAATGCTAGGAGCTGTATTATAAATACATAGAGTACACGTAATATTTAGAGTACCTAATCAAAGTTTGGAGTGGTAGTTCCCCTCTTGAGATAAGCTCATGACTATAAAACGACTCCCTAGTCTCTGTACGTGAATACTTAGAGAATGTAAACTCATATATTCTGAAACACTAATAAGAAAGAAGTCTTTGTGTATTATGTATGTTGTATCTTTAGTGTTATGTTGTTACAGAGTAATAAGAATTAGATATGCACACACTTTTTATACTCATTCCTTTATCTGCCATGTTCTGTTCTAAAGGACGTCTTGAGGAGAACCAAATTTTATTACTCTACTTTGCCTCTACGGGTTCTACATTTCTGACTTTTTCAGTCATATCACATTTACAACATTACGACTAGCCATACACTCGCACTAAATGTGAACAGAATAGAAGACGAGACTTTGTATTGGGTATATTTCTCCTGCACACTCAAACTCTCCATACTTTTCCTTCTACTATATAATATATTGTGTAACTCATAAGTAATCTTATTAGTACCTTCTGTACTAGTAAAAATCTATGGGGAACACGACATAGCCAACTCTATTATGTGGTTTAATGGTAGCAACATTCTAAGTCTACCATGCAAGTTACAGCCAGAAACAGATTAATATCCGAATGCAGTGTTTTATTACCGTCCTATTGTGTCCAACACTATTCTGTCTTATTATTCAATTGCACACAGCTCCCAGAGCAGGAGAGAACCTAAAACGTTGTATAAATCTCTATATTAAATGCATATAAATGGCCTATACATAGCAATAGGAGTAATAATATACATATAAAAGACTCCAGGGTAATTACCCATAATTTATGAACTTATTGCGCTAAAAAGCTCAATTACTGAAACTAAAGGACTAGTATGAGCCCTGGCCATTTCAGTCGTGAGAAGTTGAAAATGAGGATGGTGATAGTTGGGAATATAATACAGTAATCGTAATAGTAGTCGTAATAGTCGTAATAGGAATAGTACTCGTAGTCCGTCGTAGCATATTAAAGTAAGTACAGGAGTGGATTATACCAGAAGAGTAGTAAAAGAAAGGGTAAAAAGTTTTTAGTGTAATATATGAAGCGGAGGTATGTACGATAAAGGTTGTAGGTATGCGTTGTGGTGTAGTGTGCACTTATCTGTGGAATAGCATGTCGTGTCAAGCGATAATAGAATAGTTACCTAACAAAAGTCAAGATAGACTGTGATATGATATTGGACTATTGTTCGCTTTCCTTTTGTTTTTTCATAGCCAAAGGCTCATTGGCTCTCAGTTAGTTTGTTAGCGCATTGGGCTTTGACATTCATTAGTGTTAAGCTCAATAAATATGCTTTACTCCCCATAAAATGTGACAAAAATATTTGTCTTGGAATGGCAATGGATTCGATTGGAATTCCTCTGATGCATATCAAATCATTCATGTCCATTACAAAGACCATTTGCTTACGTATCTGGCAAACAAACATTTTTCTGTAATAATAAATTCAGCGGAAAACTTTGTGTTTCATGCATTGAGCCTATGAGTATGTAGTACAATAATAATAATAATATAAAATATCAATATGTAATGTACACAGTGAAATGCTATGTGATGATGATGATGAATGTTAACTCTGGCCTTGTGGATTTTTAGCCAGAGTGTAATAGAAAGAATAGTAGAAAAATGCTACAACGTATATAAAGCGGTTCACAATCACATTCTCCACTCCTTGGCAGAGTGGACGTCAATTTTCCGAGGAAAAGACGTAAATAAAGGGATAAAGTCGTAACTTGAGCTTTTTACGTGGACACATGAGTCGTTTATGTTTATAAAGTAAGTCATGAGAATTGGCTAATTAGACGTAGGGAAATACAAAGAGCCTGGACGAGAGTAGTGGAGTATGCGAGAGCTTATTAAAAAGGCCTACTGCTTTATTAGACTGCATTGTAGCATTATTATTTATTTCATTGTTTCCCAATAGGACGGAATAGACTAATTTGCGGAACTCTCTCTGTGTGTAGATGCCTTTGGAGCTTGGAAAGAACTAATAGGATAATAAAGTCTAGTAGTTTACATTTTGCAACTTTGTTTTGTTAAGTGGGAATAATTTTGCCCTTCGAGATAAATAAAGACACTACACTTTCTTTTATAACAAAAGTCTTGACAGCTACGTCTTGCTCTCATCAGCAAACTTATTACAGCAGAGGAGGATAAAGCTATACGTACATGCATTCACAATAAAGATACCTACACAGTCTACTAAGTAAGTAGTGCAGTACTACGTCTGTCCATGTCAATCTAAAAGAAGAAAACATGAAAAGGTAAACGAAATGATAATATATGTGAATGTAAAGCAAAAAGAAGGCAAGGCAAAACAAAGTCAGACACGTCAACCTTTTCTCTCTTCACATTTCCACTGTTTTGCATTGTTGCGGCACAATTATTTGTAATTGCAGGCAAAATAAATGCAAATGAAATAAATAAGTGACACATTCGAACCCAAGGGTTGTACAAATCAACTGGAGGGTACAAATATACAAGCGATACATTGTGTTGTGCATAGCAAAGGCCTGAATTCTCCTCCAAGCAAGAAATTTCCACTCAGAAACATTTTGCACTTATCTTAATTGTCCATTCCATGAAAATTGAAGTCATTACGGGTAGACCTGCAGATAATCACTGGCGAATTATGCATGTGCTCAGAAATTAATTCCAAAGCGTTTCCTTGCAATATGTTAATGTACAAGTATGAATGATGGGTTATAGGCAGCTGGAGTTAAACTTGAATAACACACATCATCATGAGTCAAAACACTTAATGCAGTCGAAGAAGAGCTCCTACTACGACTGCCTGGGTGAAATGGTTCACACAAATAATAAGTAAGTAAGTAAGTGTTTATTCAAAACTCTCTCAGACCAAAGGTCCACAGAGCCAACATAATCCACAAAAACAAATCCATACAATCACATTACATATGACATAATATTATATACCAACATATGAAAAAATACTATGAAAAAACATCATGTTAGCATACATATCTATAATAATAAAGTTTGGAGGATAGGGGACAAGTCTTTCTCTTGCCTCTAGGCATTTAAATTACTTATCTTTTAGCAAGTAATCGAGTAATAGGTTTACAAGTCAGAGGAAAAGAATAGTAGGTTTAATGTGTAACATACACGATAGAATACCTCGTCCGAATGGGTTCACACAAATAATATAACTATACATTATGCGTACCTACATGGTATACCTAAACGTATTAAGCCAAAGCAGCCGGTCTATTGAAATTAAATGAGCCCAGAGATAACTTGAATAACACACATCATCATGAGTCAAAACACTTAATGCAGTCGAAGAAGAGCTCCTACTACGACTGCCTGGGTGAAATGGTTCACACAAATAATATAACTATACATTATGCGTACCTACATGGTATACCTAAACGTATTAAGCCAAAGCAGCCGGTCTATTGAAATTAAATGAGCCCAGAGAGTCAGCCAACACTGTTCTTGTTTGTAGTTGTACAGTGAAAAGGAAAACGAGATATGAGAGTATCACCAACGAACGTGTAAAATAATGTAACTAGATTAAAACTAAATGAAAACTGACTGCTCTTTATTATCTACTCAGTGATTAGAATTATAGGGACGTTTAGGGCAAAAATGCAAAGCTGAATTGGTTTCTTGGCCAAGCTGACTGAATGTGAGTTGAGGATGGACAGAAATAATGCCTCCGGTCACCGGTGTTGTTGTTGCTGGTGATGATGGTCTTGTAGAATGGTGGTAGTGGCACTCACAGATAAGAAATGCACATTTCGTGGGGAAATCGAGTACATGGATACTACATGCATAAAGAACAAGACAAACCTAACCAATGTATCTGTAATTGCTAGTTAAGTCTTGGCAGCTAAAAGAGTCAGACTACTACCACCACTAATAGTAATCCTGTCCAATTCACTTGAAGAACAGATGATGGACGGATGTTAATATTATATGGGCTATCTCTCTATTTTCTTGCTTTGGGTCATTTTTACCATGTCCGTGTAAAGTACACATTATAGGCAGGTACCTACCTACTCATAATTGTGTGGTAGGTTCTCTACCTCTATCTACGCGCATACAATTAAATGCGAACATTTTACCGTGTTTTACTTGTAAACCATAATCCACTCCATTAAATATGCATAATACAATTCAGACACATTACTCTATCTCTTGTTCCCATAATATTACATACTTTTTCAAATTAAAAGATAATTTCTTCATTACTGAATACTAATTCATTTCAACCGGTTCTGGATTCCTCGTATGTATACTTTGTGTTACTACGCAAAACAAACTTTTTGAAGGCTACACTATAAATATTACAAAGTGCATGTAGTGTACTATGTGCCTATGTATCTTATTCTGAATTATAAGTTCATTTACTAAAATCACCTCCACGATAAATTTATAAGAAAGAATCCGCATAGTTAGAGATATTTTAGTTAGAAAATTCTTTTAAGGAGTTGGTTTTGCAAACGATTCCTAATTCTGTGGTTGGATTACAGTCTTTTAATTGATAATAATTGTTGTTCTAAATGGCAGTAATAAAGTGATGGTAATTCCTGTTTTTTCTGCAGATTTACATTTGATGGAACATAATATTATATATTTTTTAACTAACCTAGGTAAGTAAGTAAGAAAGAAGGTATATACTTACGAAGTCTAACGCAGACAATCTCAAATGTGTACATGTTCTAGGTGTATGATGGGGCATGCACAGCAGAAAGGATCGTGTGTTTCTGCATGCACTAATTAAAGAGGATCAAAGGAAAAATGTAGGATGAAGTCATTTCTAATAATACTAATAAATACATACTTAGTTAATGATGCGTTGAGTAGATGTGAGGTTAGATGAGATCACATGGAATGAAATCATGAAAGCCAAATGAAGCGTCTTGTTATTACTTACAGACACTTTTGTCAGTTTTGTTGATTCTAGGTTGGAGATGAATAATTTGCTAGCTAAGCTGTTTGTTGCTTGCTAGTCAACCAAGACAAAGTCACGGCATTTATATTATAAATTATAACTTAACACTAGGAAACGAAAAATACACCACACACGGAGTGAGTACAGGGCTAAAAGGTGGTTGAGTTGAGTCGCTTGTTTTTTGCAGATTCGTAGTAGAACTCTGATCTGATCGTGGACGAATGTGTAGGATGAATAGAATTGCTTTGGCTTGGAAAGGAATTACAAGATAGATGAAGTAGCTAATAATTTCAGAGTAAAATATGGAAAAGCGTTTAAGCAGTAAATGCGAATAGGCTGCACCTGTTTACTTACTTGGGATTTATTTTGCTTCTGGTGTGTGCTGGTGTTGATATTCAAGAAATTGGATCGCCATATCAGTAATCTTGACATTGTTCGAACGTCTGTCACTGACAAACATCATAAACACTTCAAAGAAAGGATAATTTAATCGCTTTTTTATCTTCTTCCTCGTGATTTCTGGCAAAACACTTTTTACAGTTTCAAGTCCTTGAATCAACCCATTTTTGATGTTCTTCGTAAATAATTCGTAAATAAATTGTAATGCATTGACAAATAATATCATTCCACCTATAAACTAGTCATTTAGTTCGTCTCAAGTGAGACGTAATTTTATTTAAAGAAATTATAATGGCAATAATAAATATTGCCAAAGTGTAATTAGAAATACGGATACCTTCACATTTTCCCATTGAGTGTGAATGTAGGTGTATGATCTATACGTATTAATAAAGTCTCGTCGTTACCACCAACTGAGCACTACCGGCTATACCATTGCAAAATAATTCATTTGTGAGTGCACTGCAGCAATTTGTACGCTATTGAGACAGATTTGGTATTTCGGTATTGTTTCAAATTGTAAGTATAAAGTAGATGAAGGATTACTCAGTTGTGTTAAAATCGTAATGGCCGAAATAATATTTTTATAACTGTTTGCCTTCTTTTTAATGTCACGTCCTCATTAATTTTGTTTGTTGGTGCTGTTAAAATTCCTTAATATTAACATAACAGATATATTTTTCACCCAAAGTGGTTAATTCATCATTGAAATGCCCAAATGCTTCATTCTACGAATGATCCATGAAATATTTACAACATTACATTGAAACTGTGAAAAAGTTAAGTTTAATAATGTATGTATGCTTTTGTTAAATGATTCATGACTAAAGGGCCATCGTGTTAGCGTAATGGGAGGACTGAATCGTTTTGCAAACGATTTGCTTCCTCTGGTTTGAATGAAAATCAGATTCACAGTTGGGTAATTATAATTTATAGTTAATTGCAAAGTTAATTATTATGTATTCATCTTCATCATCATTATTTTCTATCACTTAATTTATTAATAACTGTGTCATGCCCTTAATGTACAAATTATGGCTATGAATGAATGAAGCAATAACTAGGTACATTCTCCTGTAACATCTGCTCTCTCACTCCCGTCCAAAATAACTTTAATTTACGACATTAATGACAAGGATAAGCAATTGACATATTAAGATAGAATCAAGAAAAGTCAAGAATGCATTAACGCTATCTTCATCTCAATTAATATTTTTATGGCCTGGTTCATTTACTTGTAATTAAATTATCTTTATATAACTTCCACAATTCTGCCAACAAAGCACTTAATGGCTCATAGATTTTTAAGGAAGTAAATCCATGAAAAGCCCCATTAAACATTGAACTGTGTATATTACGTACTACAGATACTTATAAGTTCATTGTATAAATTGTAAATTAAAGTTTTTACTGCGAGTAAAATACTTGGAAAATCACTGTGGGCTGTTATCAATACAAAATGTAGTTTGAAAGCAGTCAATTCATTTTCATTGCTTTTCTCACGTAGTTGAGACTTGACACGTTGCTCTTCCACTACTACACATGCACAGTAGCCGTTAAGTTAACATTTCTTATTACATGAAAGTGTACATGAGCAAAACTCATTAAAATATGCTTATCACTATTAGTGCGTTCATAACTTACAGTCAAGTTCGTGCGCAGCAAATTGAGAAATAGTTAGTGACTACTCAGAGAAGAAATGAATGGGATGTATGAATATTATTATGAAGAAAGCACGATAAAAGTTTTTTCACGTTTTCCTTTAATTCGTCTCAACGAACGAACAATAAGTAAGTAAGCAGTGTATTGACTGTTTGCCATAAAAGTGTACAAATGTGTCCAAGGAAATCAACCGTGACCTTTTCTGCCACTTTAAGATTTTGTGGATGTGTGCTTGTGCTCTACATAACGTATTTGTGTCTTTATACATATACTTGTATAAAATAGTATAGGATCTTTTTGAGGAGGGTAATTGTAACAAGAAGTGACAGTGATAAGGCAATACATAAATAAGAAGAGATAAATGGGTGCAAAGTCAGCTTTGTTGTGTTGTGTAGCTCATAAAGTGTATTTATTACAAAGAGCCAAGCTAGCAATAGCATGTTAATGTGTCATCTCTGCAGTCATTTCTATTTTTACTGTTAAGGCTTATCGCAATCTTCTGACTTTCATTTCCTAATGGTTCATTTTTGTTTTTCTCATTACGATATTATGCATGTGGTGTGTGTTTGTACTTAGGTGGACGATGATATTATAACTATACATTAAAATACCATTACTAAACTGATTTCTTTATACGAAGCGATGAATAGTGTTTTGTAATTGATTATCAATTGAGTTGAAAGTCAAAGATCATCACTAATAACCATAACATCATCCATAAAAGTATTAAATAGTTTACCAAACACATCACATTTGCTTTTTCTCAGTTTCATTATGAGATAATACATTTCTTATCAATCAAAACCTCCACTGAGTCTGCCTTGTCTGCTTATTGTATAGAAAATGTACAAATCTTGACGCAGCAGGCCTGTCACGTAGCACGTAAGCAAAATCTGACGAACTCACCCATCAAATGATGTAAATCATTTTTCTTTTCCTGCTTAATGAAATTAAATTCATTTATTAGTAAATCCAGAACCAAAATACAAAGAGAAAAGTTTAAAATCGACAATATGTTTGGAAGTATTGGTTTAATTTCAGCTAGTATGACTGCTGCTGCTGACACAGATGATCCATCCCCTCCTCCACCTGTTTTAAATGTTAATTGGGTTATATTATTTTTGCAAGTGATAATTTTGATAGTCTTAAAGCTATTACTATTTATATCTATTTTTTAATTGCAAACGCTAGATTCACTATTTACTTTGTTATAAGCATTTTTAATTCTAAAACTATACAACTCCTGTTGTAAGAGCTAAGTGCATTGAAAAGGTCATCTATATCTTCAATCTGCTCTCCTTACAACCATAATTACGTATTTACAAAATAATTATAGTTATAAAACTGTTTTCTCAAGTAAGCAAAACAAGTTTAGCATTTCCCTGTAGAGAAGTTGGTACTGTTGCAAAAATTTCTAAATTTTGACTTCATTACATTGATACTTAGTGCCTTTTACTCAAGTCCTACTCGCAAAATAATACGGTATATTAAAGATTACATACATTTACTCACAAGATCTGCCCCTTCTTGGTTGAGGCAAATAATAAATGATGTTTCCGATCAGAATACAAAATAATGAAATGTAGTTTGCATGGTCATCAGCCAAAACCAAGCCATTTAGGGGCATTTAGCATCACATTATCGTCTTTTTACTAGTAATTTCCATGATCAACCATGGCAAAGCAGTTCTTGACTATTTACATCAATTCAAATCAGAACTCTCCACATATATTAAACATTATACAACTTTCCTTGTATGCTATTAACCCGTTTTTTCTCCGAGCAACAACTTTTCCCTATAGAACAAAAGAGAGACAGAGAACCATATTACATTTTTGTGCATTAAGTATGTATTTACTAATGCATTTCGTTTAAATTCAAACCAATTGTACTTGAATGGTATAAACCTTATTTGCTTCCACACAGTAATCTTATTGCTCTTGTTGAGTTTGAGTCCAATTGACCGACGGAGAAGAGAGATCTAGACTTAAACAATTTTTCTATGCAACAGAAAAAGAAAAATTAGCATTCAGATCCAGTTCAGTGTCAGACTTAATATGTTATGTTATGCATTTCTTGGTTTCTTGTTTTCTGGACTGGAGCGGATTGGTATGGACTAGACTGGAAAGAGCTGAGAGCTAACTGAATTGGATGGATTGCCGTGAGGATGGATGGATGTTGGTGGTGGTGCATGATGGTGTGTGTAGTTGTTGGTGGTGGGAGCTGTATAGTTTAGACCAGGGATACATTATTCTGTGTTTACTAAAGGTAAATCTAAAGGCATATATAATGAAGGTCTCTATGTTGTTTATATTAGAAAAGATGGTAAAATACGAGTAGGAGAGTAAGACAAATGCTCCAGTAATATAATATGCTCAGCAATGTCCACCAGTGGATTTAATGATATATTATGGACGCATACTGCTGTAAATGCATGGTGTGCTGTGTACAATAATAATTTGAATACCTACTCATCTACTCGTATTTGATTGAGCTGATGTGAAGTCTAGAAACAACAAGCATGTAGTAATGTAGTAGATATTCAGCTTAACTGAACCTCAAACATGTTATTATTACATCGACAAAACACGGCTACCCATCAATCTAACGCATTTCTCACTTGTTTCTTTTTATTCAGGGGAGGGCCACTTAGAAATACAATACATAGACTTATATAGATACAACCATTACCATAATTTCTTCCTAAGAATCGCAAAATTACAAATCTATCATGACGAGAGGAATTGTAATACACTGCACATGGAATTCTCTAGTACAACTTAGGCAACAGACTCAAAGCACACACACACAACAGACTCTCATCATACAAATACACTCAGGTAGAATACAAGTTGCACTAGAATACTTCTGTACTACAGTAGAACTCTGCACACACGATAATATTATTTATTACACGAACAATGCACACGGCTCCTCCAACAAATGTACTACATATCTATATTAACATTAGCATTAACATTAACATCACCATCAACATACCTAATAAACATCAAATGGAATGGTAAAAGGGTCAGATGGCTACAGCCAGCAGAATATTAATATTAATATCCTCTCACACATGACATCACAACATCCATCCATTCTCCTACTATATGTACATCCACCAGCACACACACACATAATACATATACCGTGTATATCCCTGTGGATAAAACCGTGTAAAAATCAAATGGCAAGTCTAGAACGAGTCTAACAAAGTAAAACATGGAGCAAGCACAGCATAAATATATAGCAGTAAATAGAAAAGAGATAGAAGAGAGCAGAATGTACAGAGAAATATTGCTAGGAGCTAAACAGAACTTGATTGATCATTATGCAGTATAATTTCCTGCTCCTCAATTACATTACGTTATTACGTCCATTTACATTTCATTACATTAAACTAATGTAATAGACAGACAAAGTCAATGCCAAAGCCAAGTCAAAAGATAAGGCATGACACTAGAACACAAAACTGCTTTTTGGTATTCATACAGCGAGTGAAGAGTCAAAGTGAAGGCAAAACTTGGCCAAGTCATGATGTTATGATATGATAATAATTGCAATGTCTACTGCTGCCTATCTACCTTATTAATATTACAGGGAACATATTTATACACAGAGATACAGCAACTTATCTCTCCAAATTGCAGCTAAAGCTCTAAAACAAAAAGCACGATGTTCAAGCTCATTCCCCATGTAGTGGTATAAGGTAATTGAACATTTGAACACATATTATTACATATTATTATTACAACTCATACAACAGGCACATTATACTTCTGTCTGTACGTACGTACATACAGTCATCATCGCACACACAAATCTTTTTACTCGTGTGTGCGGATATTATGTTTATTGTTCCACTATACACATACAGAGGTGAAGTATATTACGTTGTACACACCTATCCGTCATATTATGTGTGTGCATTCAAATTATTCTCGCATCAGGATCATCACATGCTGCGTTAAGGCCGGAGACAGATAGAGAGAGAGAGCACATTGCGAACGTATACCACGTAGGATGAGTGACTCAAACACCAAGAGCTACGGATGTCATGAGATTATCATGATGGTCTAGTAGTCTTCTGGTCAGCCTTTTCTCTTTCTTCTACTTCTCCTCTTTCCTTTTTACTTTATGACTCCTGGTCACTCGTCCACGCTACACATTACACAGAGCAGTTTGTATGCGAAGAGTAAACTCAGGTTTGTGTATAAAAATGCGTATGCAGGGAAAGACTCACATGGGTTACTAGTTATAGTTACCAGTAGGTAGAAATTGCTGTAATTGTAAAATAATGTAAATTGTAATGTGCGTACTAGCTTTAGAGAAAAGTCATAATAATAATATTATGTGAATGAGTAATTGGTTGAATGAAGTATTTATGACCGGGGGTGAAGAGTTGAGGAGTGACTGGAACAAAGCTAAACGGCAGAAAAGAATTAGCCAGCACATCACCAGCACATTCTATATAGTTACTACTTGTAAATGTGTAGGCACACATGGAAAACAACAGCAGCAGCAGTGAGGATCTGCATAATACTCTTTGTAAACCTGAAGCACTATTAACTGCTGCTAAAGACAACATTATAATAAAATTATAGCTACATGGAACATAAAACACAATTGTAAATGGTGTGTACGAGAAGTAGTTTGGTAATAGTGGACGATTGTCTTGCTTTTGTGCTTCTTGTTTCATTTCTCAGCTTTTATTTGCTTCTATTAAGCTTTTACTATGTGAGTATCAAGAGACAAGAGTAGTAGTGATATCACTATCGGCTCATAATGCCTTGTAATGCACCATAATGGCTTTACCCGGCTATTCGGACGTATGTGAATACATAATTATTTCTCTCATACTACACACATAATATAATCGTGCATATTATGTGTGTGTGTGTGTGTAAAGATATAATGTGCATACACTACTTCACATGTTTTCTTTAAAGTACTACTACCAGAAGAGGTATAATAATATGTAAATAGTTGTTGGGTAATTGTATTATAATATAATGCATTCATTCTGTTCGTATCTGTGCGTTAATCTTTAGGTTTAGCATGAGACTTGCCTCTGCCACAGCTCCTTGCTGCTTCTCTCCTGTTTTCTTCCCTTGAGACGAAAATCTGGCGTAGTTTTACTTTGCTCTGTCCAAAGTTATGGCTTTGTGCTTTCGTGAACTGTACAATAAAGAACCAAGTGGTAGCAGCACAGAGTAGAGTAGAAATATTATTACATTACCTAATCGTTTGAAAGTATGTTATAGTGTTGGTGGATTTTATATCTGGTTGTGTTTGGGCGAGTATAAGAATAATATCAGAATCTGTTGTTTGTTCGTAGGTCGTAATATTATTATGGTTTATTATTATGGAACGGCTTATTGTTTGCATTTATTGTTTATAGGACACGAAAATGGAAGATGCCTTTGCTTTATATGTAGTTGGCAGTAGTGGCAATGATGTATAGTGAACATAGTTCAGATGTTTTGCTAATAAACTATTTACTTATACTGTTGTGGTGTAGAAGTATTTACTTTATATAGGTATGTAGATTTTGGTTGCTTCTGAATGAACGGAATGGACGTGGCAGGGCCGAGACTGCCAAAACTACTTACGACTCATGAGTCCATTAGCATATGAAATTGAGCTTCCCTTAACAATTGTTTCTGACTCAATTTATTTCGACTCACAGTGAATAGCACGCCCCATTTTACTCCAGACTTGTGCACTCATGCTAGCTAAATAAATATGTAAGTGAATATTTGAATATTTGCTATGCGCTATTTGCATACTTCTACCTCACGTCTATACAAACGCTCAAAATGACTTATGGCTATAATGCTGCAGTCATTAACAGTACAGATTACCTTTTAGGGCATGAAATGAGACCGGGACCAACATATTAGCCTCATCGATTACTACTTTATGCAGTATGTCACATTTTTTAATTAAATAGGTCCTATAATATACTCTCCCTACTTATATGAACAACGAATGTAGTACCTAAACAATAAAAAGTAATTGCTACATAACCACTTCCAAAAATTTTGGTCACAAATATTAAATAAATAGCTCATATCTTTAATACAGATCAGTTTACTCCATGTGGTTCTTGTTAGTTACTGTTTGTGAGCAATTCAAACGTAAAGTTTCAAAATATGAAAATCAAGTATACCTTTATATTCTGAATGGTTATACAATTTTAAGATCATCAAATTTAAAATCATTTACTACAAAAGAAACTGTTTTTAGTTGACTTTTACGAAAACTTGGTTACTCCATTGTGAATTGTTGATTAATTTTATTCCAAAAAGCAAACAAGCGGAAACTTTATTTATATACCTACTTCTATTATTCTACCAATGTGTTTATTATTACAGATGTGATTCTGTTATGTGACAATTAGTGTGTATGCAAATAGTAAAATAAAATGTACTATTGTAAGGTTGAGGATTGCGGTAAGGGAAGGCAATGTTTCATTCTCTCGTCCAGCCTGTCGATGGTTGGGATTCTTCGTTTGCTTGATTGTTGTTGTCGATGTGTTATGAATTGCCAATTACACGAATACAAACAACGAGCGAAGGGATTGGATTGGATGCGAAGGATCCTCTTGTGCCGTGTCCTGTCTGTCTATCACATCGTCGTATCATGGATCAGTTTAAGTTCAAGTCTTGACAAAGTACACGGCTATACATTATGGCTTTCACCTCACCTCACAACGTCTTTTCAGGTTTGGTCTGACTCTGACGATCAGTTTAGTTGAGCTATGATCTGTCTTAGTTGAGTAATGTGATGGGATCTTCATGTCGAACTTGTCTAGATCAAACCATGTGATCAAACCTACATCCACAATTTTTTCTCTATTATACTTTGACAGTATAAATGCAGTAACTGCTCTTGTAATTGAAAACCAACCAGGCAGTTAGTAGTATTATACTTGTGTGCCTATCTATGCCTATAGCAATAAAATAATACTGTATGAGACTCATAGAGTAGTAGTTAGTTGTATGTAACATGATCGATTTAAAATTTCCTGAGTAGTATTAGTAAAAGACTGTTGCGAAAAGCAAATACTTACCTTACCTACAACCTAGAGCTACATGACATCAGTAATAAAATCAGCATTGTGTGTGCACACTTGTAAAAGTGTATACGAAAAGATGTGGACTAAAACTACTTGTTTGTGATAATTTATGTAATGTGTATATAAAAGACAGATTTTTACGCGTGTGTGTTGAATAGATACCTATTTATATTTGATGGAAGGTTAGTTATGGTGTTAGGTGTTTGTGGAGTTTGTATGTGGCATCTGGAAAGTAATTGCAAAGGAGGGTAATTTATTTGTAATGTAATACAGTCTAAAATAATGTACGAACAACAAGAAGACAAGGGCTGTCGTGAGTACATGGCATGGAAATGTAGTTAGTGTAGCTGGCTATAGAATTTCTTCGTTCCAACTGTGAGGAACAGATAAATAGTTGTTCATTTTATGTATTTCTATGTAGGTATCTCTCTCTTGTGTTGCAGGTATACAAGGAACATCTCAGGTAATGGTAGTGGCAGTCCACAGCTGAACGAAAGGAGTGGAGTGTTAAGAATTTAAAAGAGTTAGTACAGATAGAAAGAGATACTTTATATTAAATACCACTACACAACGATGTAGTTAATGTTAATACTGTAATGAAGGTAATAGAATGTAGTAATGCAGTAATGTTGGGATGATGAGGGGAGGAATTAAGGAAATCAAGAAGAAAAGGCAGTCAAGTCATAAGAAAATCAAAACTGGCTATGTATTACATTATGAAGTATTAGTTGAGAAACTTCACAGAAAATCTAATATAATGAAAATGCACATCATCTCATCTTCTCGAGAAGACAAGGCAAAACAGAGTTGCGAGTAATTGAGAAAGGGTTAATGATGGCCATTAGAAAAACTTGATAGAGGCGTAAGTAGTAATATGACGGACTTGCGTTTGTTGTTTTCTTGAAGGTTCTTCTTCCTTTCTGCTTGTGTATGAAAATATGATGAGTTGTGCTAACTTAAGCCAAGTACTAAATTAATGCATCTCTCTCTCCATGTATAAATCCAACACAATAAGTGAGCAAAGGAATTTTCTCGTTTTAGCCATTGCAATGGATTCAAATGGATTTCTCCCTTGCTTTTTCTCCATACGAACTCCTTCTGCTGGCTGGAGTGTAATAATGTAACTAGCCAAGTATTGTATGCACAGGTCCTACTCCTATATAGATTCTCAAGTAATGCGATGCGACAAGTGAAGAGTGAAGATAATATAAAACTTGTCCATTTAGCTAGATTTACATATGCAATATACTTCTTCGTAAATTCCTGACTGGAAAATAGCGAAAGAGTCATGAAAATGTATGTATATGGAGATTGCCACTATATAAAGAGTTGGAGTGTTGTAAAAGTTATTTGTTATTGGTATGCATGATTGTGTGGCAGTAGTACTACTATTAGGATGTTCGGAGGATGAGATGCGTTTATTCGAGCATTATTTGAGTAGAGCTACAGCGAGTGAAGTTAAAACCATCTGGAATCATAGAGAGACGAGGAGGAGGATAATTATTAGTTAAACATTTATTTAGGGTGTAATTTATTTTGATCGTAATTTAAACAATTGTTAAGAGGCCTGACTTGTCTTAAGGTGCCTTAATTTATAAATAATGTGGAATGGGGTGGGAAACCGGTTTTTTCCATCTGTTTTAATACTACAAGACTAAACTGCCTATACATTCCTAATATCTATAAGGTTCATTCCTTACTTATATCTCCTTGCTCTTCATCCTACTATACTTAAACTATACATACACAAAGTATTTACGACATTATGTATTACATTGCAATTGCGATTATTCTACGGATCAAATTGTATATACTTTGTATAAAACATTTATCTTTGGAACTTATCTGTTTACTTATATAAAGGTGGCTGAATATATGTAATGCGTAAAAGTATACTATATCTATATAGGAATGGATATAGAAATATCTGTGTGAGTGTGTAATATTATTTGTATACAATAATAAGAAATAGTTGAACTTGAATTGGATTGGACGACAGTGTGTGTGTTTGTGTGCACTTACAAATGTAAAAGTACACAGAGTGGACTGTACGTGGTTCGTCTGGATGAACGCGGACCGGGACGCGATAAGCTAACTCTGTACATGTGTTGTGTTAGTTACTTGTGTCATGTCCATTCTATTGCTTATGTAGTTAAGGCTGTTAAGAATTACCTACCTACGTGGTTTGGATTAGATAGATAGACAGATAAATGAATACCTTGTTCCCTACGACCTAATACAAAGTACAAATATAATGTGCATTTCTTGTGCACGTTTTTCTTTATCTTATACTATATACTGCATACAACACTGTTTCATTTGCCAAACAAGCCATGTCATGCCAAACTCATCTTTTCGCATGGAAATTATCGAAAAATTAAGTAAATTAGTAAATAGGCGGAGCGAATCCATCAATAAATTAACGGATTCAACTAAATGAATAGAATTGATTTGATTTAATTGCTTTTCACAACAACTTGGCTGACTTGGGAGTAGTAAATGGTTACTCCTCTGTGGATATTTTACCTTTTTGTGTAAATACCTCAATACTGGCGATAAATGAGAGAAAATGAGAAATTACCAGGGGGAAACTCATATTTTCTTTTGTAAGTTTAAGTATTATATAAGATAGTCCATTGCATTCACACATTTTTACCATACACAATACCCTCTTCTGTCTGTTGATCCTTATTATGTACAACACTTGAACGAAAGGGAACGTACTTAGTATTCCGTATAGTTTTCGTATAAATAATATAGTTGCACGGTCACACACAAACATGATATAATGGATACTACTCGGGAAAAGACTGTGAAAGGGTTGAAACAATATAAAAGTGCGCATAATAATGTAATATAGCCAAGGAAAGGTAAGCAGGGGTTGATTCAACGAAGTGAAGTAAGAGAATAATTAGGCTCTTTTGCCCTGGAGGCACAATAACGATATAAGCAAGTATAATTAAATGCTGAGGATGTAAACGCGGACATAAATCAATCTTGTAAATTATTTCATGATAAGAGTTTAAAAATAGGGGAAGAGCTATACGCTAACTACGATCCGAGTATGTATAAATTGCATTGCACAGGGTATACCATTCTTTATATTATTATTATTACATAACGTACAGAAGGCATTAGTAAAAAGTGGACGCAAGTCTAGCACTTTTGTGTAGTAGTATAGTATGGTAGTTATAATAGAATGATGTTGTATATCTAAATAGCTGTGAAGGAATGATTAAAGTCACCCATAAGAAGAACACAGGTATCCGAGCACCAGCATGGCACTAGTGGTGCTGCTACCACTACCACCACTCTTGTCTTTTGTAGTAGAAGTGAAGTAAGTGACTGAACATAAAATTCTATCTGGTTTGGTTAGCTTTAGCTGGCAATAAGTAATAATAAGTAATAACAGAAGATAACACATACAAGTTACAACAACTACCAGGTATCTGCACTAAACTATTATATTTATTATATGGGATTACTTATTAGTAGCTTTGTTATATTATTACACTGTTATTACTACTACTATGTTCCTTTGCTTATTGCATTGTTGATTGTTCGTCTTCTGCTTGTTCTTCTGACTTCACTTGCAGCTTTGCCATGGGATTTCGTTGTTGTTGGGCTTGACTAGTCTGGAGGATTTTACGACCCGGTAAAAACCATCTTAGCGTTCGTAAATGTTTGGCTGAACTGATGGAAACTATTACTCGTGTATTAGCATTATACGTGTTATGTGATACGATAATAATATTATGATATGTTCCTGTTTTATGTTTTATGTGCGTATCTCTACCTCTACATCATACTATCACTCACTTGTATTTTGTTAGACTAATCCCTTATTTTTATTGCGATTTGCCATTTGTACTCTTAATGCGCTTGTTGTCCAAGTATAAATATCCATCTGCTTCACACCATACAATAAACACAATGCTCTACACTACACTTACAGAATGTTACTGGTAAATGTTATGTGTGTGTGAATAAGCATATTATTACGATAAACAAATGTTCTCTCCACTATTAACCACTATATACATCATGTAGCTTTTAACCAGGTAGAAGTAGTTGCATTTGCATGCTTTTTATTCTTCGTCAAATTCTGTTTGATAAGAGTTAGCGCGAATGATTCGTTAAATTCCCTTATTAGTAGTAGTACTCTTCAGGAGATGTACAATGCAACTCTGGTTATAAAAATATAAACTTTTTTCGCTGCAGTATTTATGGACAATAATTATTTTCCTATGATAAAGTATACACATAGCTCATATATTTATTTACAATGAATTTTACGATGACGATGACCATATTAGGAAAGTACATATGGTGTAAGAGAAGTTACAGAACAGAACATAGCTTCTTCGATACAATAAAAAAGTGTCTATTAGTTTTACTACTAAGCATATCAATTTATCGGAACGAGAGAATAACTTAGTCGGAGAAATTCCGTAATAGAATGTAATAATGCTGGGAGAGACAGAGGGAGAGGTGGAAACCGTGAGATTGAGTTGAGTTATATAAATTGAAAGAATGATGACATTTTACGAGATGAGAGCTGCACAGTTAGTTTCGTCCCGATTCCGCAGAGCTCCCATACAACAAGGAAAGAAGTGCGGTTCTATTTTACGAGGCTATCAAACATTGACCGAAAGTACTTGTTGCAGGTAACTTATATGTCGTTGTGTTGACTTGGGTCGTTTCGTTCCATGTACCTATACTTGTTTTCTCTCTGTCCATCTGTAGCAAGTAGTCTTATAGCACTGGACTTGTAGAAAGAGAGCTACCCGTTATATAACAGACGTTAACGAGATACTTTTTACGTTTTCATGTGCAGGTACATGTACCTTGTACTTTTATTTAGTTAGTAAGCTATTTGGCATGGAACACATAGCTGTGCCAAGAAAAACGCATATATATCGAGAAAAGTATTGCTTTGAAATTAATTTCCTGTTTAGTGGAACGTTTTTGTGTATAATGGAAAGGTTAAGCATTTCGTACGCACATAATAGCGTTTATTACGCAGAGATTTGGTCTTTATTTATTTTACTGCGTAATAATAAAAGAAGATTGTCAATTTTCCCAATTTAATTGCAAACCACTCGAATACTTAATAACATTTCTCCACCGACATACCTAATACCTACCAATGCATTCGTACTACTATTTGTACAATAATAATGGAAGAATGAAGTCCATTGGTTCAGTTTCCTGTTTGCGTGCTAAACAATGTGAATGATGAATACTACGTGTTTATGTGTTGACTCTCTGTGAAGATGTAGCGAGCAAAATATTTAATAGTTTTGTGGTGAAGAAGAGGACGGAGATGTTTGTTGGAGAGATATGATGGCATAGGAGAAATTACATTACAGGCGGAGCTGAGTCGAGTTGAGCTATGCCCACATCTGCATAATAAATATAAATGCCTTTGTCCCATGAAAGACCATAATGGTCATTACCTGTCAATCTGCACCGAAATCATATTGCCTTTTATACCCATTAATCCTTACTTTGCTGTACAGCTCACCCTCACAAGCTCTTCCAGTGTATAATATTGTACCTTAGCAAACCACAATGCACTTTATCTCTTTCTTGTCTATTAACGATGCCAACTATTCGTGTACTTGTATAATATGCCACAGCAAAGGATAATGTAATGTTTGCCGTAACGCTGTAAGCTATTATAGCCACTCTCTCTCTACTTTGTATTTTAAATCACACACAATTACAATAAGAAGAATATAATATGACTTGTATGTATATCCATACACATTACTCACACGATGGAAAATAGTAATAAAATGTTTTGTCTGTATTTAAAGAGACACTTGTGTAGATTACACACAAAGTGATACTCTGATATAGGAGAAGAAACCAATTCATTATTTACAACGAAGCTTTTTTCTCATTGAGCAGTCATTAATTTTGGAGGGAGCGTATTGATGTATAGTGTGTCTGTGTAAGTGAGATGCAGTACATAAGTATAGGTAATTTTATTCTATTAGGTACGTCCATTATCTGCTAATACTTGTAAATACATATAGAACTAATGTTAAAAGGAGAGATAATCTTTGATCAGCATTGTTAGACTTACAATTAGTACAAAGCTTCACATCGTCTCACAATCAAAACACACAAACTTAACTTAACACACGGCAAGACAAGACATGAGACGAAAACACAATAACATAGCAACAACACAACAGAACATTCATTCAAATCATTTACATCTTTGTACATGTGTACACAGCACACTAGAATTAATCTAACGAAGAAAATAACACAGCACAGAGAGAGAGAGGCAGATTGGCCGTCTCTCTCTCTCTCCATAACTATTTACCTGCCCCGTGAGTTGCATTTAAAATCAGATTATTGTGTTTGTGTATCATTAGATGAGGAAATCCTATCATCTTAATGTCCATTTATTACGCATATGAAATAGTAATTACCAGCTATCAATCTGTTAGACCATCCAACAGACTTCTCCCATCCATCCGCTCTTCCAGTCAAGTGCAATGCAACGCAATCAAAGTCACTATATCGTATAATATGCACAGCCCACCGGCAACTTTTTGATTTAACTGGAAAACAATCCAAACTGATTCAACTCACACTCTCCTCACATATTCAGCCTTAACTTTACATTTACTAGTCCACACCTAAACCTTCTATGTACCTACTATAAGGAATTGTTTATACAAATGAAATCATTTTTGAATACTAATTCAAAAAATGTGTCGGGTGAATATAAAAATTATTTCAACAGTGTCCTAAAATTCACAGGTACTACAAAAGTACCAAACTAACATGGAAATATTCAATAAGGTTAAAATGATGTCCGTTTTTTCTAAAAATGAAAAAAGATCGTTGACACGCAATTACATTTATTGGTAAATCAATTTAAATTACTTTAGTGTATAATTTCTACAGATATACTTTAGGTATGTTATAAAAAGTCCGTAAGGATAATCAAGACAATTGCAAAATTACAATGTCAGATTATAATGAGCGATTGACCTAGGTATGTTGTTTTTTTGTATGAATTTATTACTTTTGTAAAGTGTAAAAATGCCAATGCGTACTTCAGTTTATTGTTATAGTCAATTAGAAGTTGAAATTGCAGTGAAAAAGTAAAGTAGCCATACGTGTACAGATTGTTATATGGAGTATGGAGGCAATATATGTTAGGAAATTGTTAAGTAATGTTCATGCTCATCACTTAGCTTATTACCTGCAGAAGACTAGAATTTTTATTTAAGAGTGAAGCTATGAACAGGGTAATAACATGATAATAACAATACGTAAATGCCTACTGTTAATAATTGGACAGTTTTGCCATGAGAATTAAATCTGTTGCTTTTTATACCAAAGTGCTTATTTACAAGTCTGTGCACTATGTATTTAATAGCTGTGGTGCAGAGGCCGAAAAAATCGTAATTGCAAATTAACCTTGACTTGATGAGATTATATTATTATTAAATAGGCACTAGAATAATATTGCCAGCCATACGTTAGTTATTACATGTATCCTGTAGAAAATAACGTGACTACTATAATACACACATGCAGTTCTTTTAATCAGTACGTATCTCGCCCCGTTTTTCTGTTACGCGTTGAATTACACGATAATAATATTCTTCTATGCATGTACCTCGTACCGTACATGAAACATGAGGTATGTGGTTAAGAGAGCATTACATTATAGTCATTAAGCATTAGCCAAAGAAATTTCCTAGTGAGGAGATAGCGATAGAGGAGTATTTAGATTTTATTAGTGAATTTTTAAATTCATATGAAAAAAATTCAGCCGGACGAACGGGCGGGATGGCTAGGCACCTTAAACTCACCTTAAAAATTACATGCACCAACTTTTATGACGACTTAGACAATAATGAAGAAACATTATGCCTAAGTGTAGTACATACAATTATGTGTAATATTTACCAGCGTTTTTCTACAAGTATGATTACTAAACCCCTTCTTCCTATCACACATACCATTTGCACAAACACGGTAGTAGTAAAATATTAGTAATTGCTCATTGTAAGTACATACGAATAGATGTACGGCTGTGTAGATCCAGAATATGGATGTGTGCAAAAAGAATGAGATTATTAATCGAGTTAGTTAAATCAAGTCGAGCAACTCTTGCCGTTTCCTCCATTCCGCGTATAAAGTGGCTGCCTATACAACAACACATTATATGCCAATACACGAAAGGTAGCTATTTAGCTGTAATATGGTTTAATAAAACCCAAAGCAGGCATAGAGCCGCTCAGGTTTGAGTAGTGTAGTGATAGATAATAATGTAATAGTAAAGTTCAGCTCATACATTACTCCTAACTACTGCTAGAACAGAACTACTCCTTTGCAAGTGCACTATATTGAATTGCATTGCAATTATCTGCAAACATCACATGAATACGAACAGTGAGTAATGCAGCGGATATCATAATATTATCATCAGCACCTATAACCTATAGTTTCTTAAGTTAAGCATGTCCAATCAAATCACCGGTCTCTGTTGCTCATGTCATAACTCTCGAGGAAAAAACTGAGAAACCTGTCCGAAAACTACATTTTCCAATGTAAATGCACTAAAACAAGTTTTCAGCGAGCAATTAGGAGTGACTAATTGCTTTCGAATGAGCAGACGTTGACGTTACATTATATTACATGCAAACCTCGTAATAACAACCAAAAATCTCTATATCTTTCCTTAGCCAGCCAACTGGCTTCGTCATACTCTCTTTTATACATACAAATACAACACACACATACATACTACACAATAAGAAACAACAAAACAACCAGCGATGAATTTGAGCCCGCAGTTACATTAAAAAATACAATATAGCCACCTACCAGCATTCACTCACTCACTCACTCAACCCTACATGGTTTACATATTATATCTATACATACATTCAGTTATATAGTTTATGTTTTATATATTATACTTCTTATATAGAGATATATCTTGTGTAAAGTACACATAATAAAATCAAGACGGTCGAGGCTACATGGTCATCGGCTTAAATTGTTATTATGGCTATGACCATCATTTTGGTAAAGCAGAGGCAGCCTGTTAACTATTAGTTGTAATTTCCTGATATTCACTGAAGCAGTGCCTATGTGTATGACTTGGGGTGAATTGTATGTATATTGCACGTAATGCTATCACTATGTGCTAATTTAATATAATGTATGGATGTTATCTGTAAAGATTCTCGTTATTTTATTATGTGTGTAGGTGACTATGGACACATGTAATAATCTACGTTATATGGCTCTCTCTCTCTGCATCCTTTTCCCCTGTCCTAACTTACCGACCTCACTTTTTGCCAAACTACTAATGAGATTTACGGGAAAAAACTAAAAATCTCAATTATGTTTAAACTATTACTCATGAGTCTTGTTTGTATGTATAATATGATTTTATATAACCAACAACATGTGTGAGTGTAGGTATTATGGTTGAGACGACGTATACATAATGGCTATCTGTTACTTTACTAATGCGCACAACAATAATCTGTGTTGTAGTTGTAGACGTGTTGTACACAATCCTTGCACTTGGTTCGTGTTGCTGTGTGTGCAAGTGTCTTGATACGTTCAGAGAACGAGAGAAGTGGTGTGGTGTATATTTATGTGTGTGTTGAGAGAGAGAGGCATCATCAGGGGATACGTGATACTTGTTATGTGTGGTGTTAGATGATAATATTGGCTTTAAGTAACATTATTATGCTGGATGTACAATGGGGAAACAAAGGCGAATGAAACGAGTTAGCTTTGACTGTGGTGCTGGTTGATGCTGTTATTAAAGAACGATAATTTCTCCGAAAGCAATTATTATCTTGGGAAAAGAAGACAGATTTCTGAGGCACGGATGACATTTATGGGATAAATATGGGTGGGCAAAGGGCCAAAATGGAAAATAGACTTTTTTGCTTCTTGTTCCATGTTATTATCTTGTATGCACTACGTACAGGCTCGAGTTAGTAGTAAGAGTGTGAGAATGTAATAGAATATATAGAGTTGGTGGTGGTGCATCTTCAGAGTATTTATTATTATTATACGATAATATTATTATCTGGATGCAGCAGAGATTCTGTACGAGCTATACACATTCATCCTTGTTCGAGTTGAGTATGTTTGTATAGTGCTTGTAGTAACTGCAGCGCATTACATGCCTCCATTGTATAAATTGGCTCATGGCATCGCAAAGTTTTTCAGAAAATTAAATTGCGGTCTGTCGGTCGGACTCTTCTTGTACTTATCCCGTCCCATCCCAACTTGGCTCCACTGTGGAAAGATCGGCTTCAGCTAATAAGGACAATAAGCAGCTCGTAGCTCATCTACTTCAGCAGAAGGAGCTAAAACGGGCAATAAATAATTTCCAAGTGCTGTGATTACGGAACACATGTCGTCATTCAAGGAATTTATCCTTTATCAAATTTTATAACACATTTTAATGCTTTACTTACCATAAACTAAATCTTATCAAACAAAATTCGATTAAAAACTACAGCTTCAACTGAAAACTACATCAATGCTTTTTAGATGCCCTAAACTAGTTAAACCACGTTAAATACACAATTCAATAAATTAATCTTATTTATTAATTTTGCATAAATGTATGTACAATGTGTTTGGAGATATTTGAACCTAATGAAGGCATCCATAATAATTTTAACAACTATGACCATTTTAATATCCGAAGTGAAATATAAACACACAGAAAATAAAGATTTTAATGAATCCTTTCAGATTATAGCAACCAATCTACACATAAGTACATATTAGTAAATCTGAAAATAATCGCAAATACAAGCTGCAGTTACGATGGAATGACATTGACGTAAACAGTGTTTAAAAAAGGGGGAGTTATCTGCATATTACGACAATTTCTGAAAAGACAGAAGTTGATTGTTAATTTTTACTGTTGGATAATGGAATGGGTTGGACGAATGTCTTTTTACTTTGATGAGTTGCTATTTCATGCCTACAACACTTGTCTCGCATTTAACTTTTTATAAACGCGAATTCCGAGATGAACGAAGGTTAAATGATAAGTTGTGGTTTTGGTTGATCATTATATATTGTATATTGCTTGACTAATGCATGAATACATGGTAAGTGTTATTGGTAAGGTTCTGGAAGAAGTATCTTCACAAGTATGCATTGTTAAGCCAGTTCATATTGTGATGATCATCGTGCCATCATCAAGATCGCTAATGTAAGTAAAATGAAATGCCTTTGAATTTAAGTATTGGGTAAGTAAGTGGATAATGGTCAAATCAAGTCGTAAAGCTATACGAGATTATTCCAGCTAAATATCCAATGCATAATAATGGTTAGCGTTAATAATGCGTAATCGCATTCCCAAACAGGCTTCTCTA
The DNA here is from genome assembly GCA_019776165.1 of Pogonognathellus flavescens. Classification (NCBI taxonomy): domain Eukaryota; kingdom Metazoa; phylum Arthropoda; class Collembola; order Entomobryomorpha; family Tomoceridae; genus Pogonognathellus; species Pogonognathellus flavescens. The sequence continues at coordinate 31,524 of JABASD010000737.1, read as the reverse complement.
AATAAATTACCGATTAGGGAAATTACAGAGGGATGTGCTTGGAGCAAAACTCCTCAATAGAGATGGTGGGTTAGTCAGAATCTGAAAAACTGCTACTTTCCTTCAACGTGGAAAGAAAAAATCTGAACTGGTTGGATCGTATTGTTTCAATTTGTGGGCAGCTATTTTCATTTTCAAGTGTGTTTTAGTTTCCCAGCTACCAAAGTTGAAGTCGGATGAAGTGTGTGTTGTAGTAGTAGTCATTTTAAAAGCAGAACACTTATTTTCACTTGCATTTCATTACACTACTGGTAGGTATTGTAATGTAAATCAGGTTGAAGTAAAAAAGCGATGATGAATGAAAGCCCAAGCAGCCTTCTCTTTGGAGTACCATCCTTCTTGTCTAATCCCAACATTTGATTTGACTTGGTTTTCCTTCTCTTGAAAAGTTTGTTTCTCTTTCTGTGCTGAACTGTAAGTGAAAATGAGAAGAATTGAAGTTTTTAAGCCTTCTAATCTTCAGAATTACTTGTGTTGTCTACTCTGTCAGTCATTTCGTTGCGACACGGCGAAGGCTGGAAATTATTATCCTCAGGGGAAATTATGAGAAGGGTGAGCCGGGTGAGAATGATTTAATTTTTATTTCCTTCTCCGACACTTTAAAATTGAAATTTCTTAGGAAATGAAATGCAGCAGACTCACTAATTAACTTCATTGACTTTTTTAAAAAGAGGGGAAACAAACACATGGGATACACTTTTAGTTTTATATAACTCTTTTTACAACTTACCTAAGTGTGGGTATTGTGCATACAGGGATACTCAGCATTGTATTTTTAGTAATTGTCAGTTTTCGGTTGTTTTAAACTTTTTAGCAGGGGATTGTCACTTAAGTATGAAGCAGAACCCTTCTTTCTCCCTGTTGTCTTCCCCATTTACAAAACTGAGTAGTATATATATCATCAAATCATCACTACCGCTATCCATCAAGTGTCTGTCTGCTTTATTGCTAACAATACCACACAATAATTTGAAAAATACTGAAAACGGGAAAGAGATAGGGAACCCTCCTAGTTCAGTTCGTGAGTGTACCTTATGTGTACGAACCCTTAACTTAATAAAGCCCACTCTTGTTTTGTTAATTTGTAACAATCACAAATCCTTCAAGATTTTTTAGCTGAACAATTTATTTGAAGCCTAATTGGCACCTAGTTGACTGTAATTATTTCTCTATTAATTCCCCTTCACATAACCAACCCGTTTTCCTCGAATTGAACAAGTATTCCACACCTAACTCTACTTATATGAGTACAATTACAATTAGATCAAACCCAATGTGATTTATTACATTAATGCTTTTCTTTCTTCACTTTACTGCAATTTACATACAAACAAGACTTTTCCACATAAAATTATTTACGAGGCATAATATTTCATATCAACCTGTACCTACTGTGCTCCTAGTTATGGACATATAAATATATACCGAGTAAATAGGCACCTACCTTAATGTTAATGGCATGCTCACATAATAAAGAGTGACTTGTGGCAGAAAACCGACAATTCAATGCGTCTGCCCTGTTTTCTGTCAAGAAAAATCGAGTTTCCTCTGCACTACTATATGCACTTACATTCATCCTTTTTAAACCAAGTCAGTCAGAGTCTCAGAATATCCTTTCTTTACTCAAAAACAAAAAGGAGGAGAACAAAGGAACGTGTGTTGGGATGTTTACACGAGAAACAAGCCGTTAAAAAGCACGAGTGCATGTGTTTCGAATTTATTCGACCATGAAATCACCGAATTATTTATGTAACTTAGGTTGTTACTTACATTGCAGCTAAAAGGAGTAACAGATTTAGGTCCAGATAAAGGAGATGTGATGTTCTATCTCTATCTGCACCACTGGTATTTTATTATCTATAATATACATGCTTCAGCATATAAAGTAAACGATAATAGTATTATTACCGTGAAATTTAAGGATTTAGCTCGAAGGAAAGGGTGGCAGCCCAAATTCTCCACTAAACGGTAATGTTGTACGGCTATTATTTATAAAGCTATGAATAAACGGCTATTATAATGCATCTAAACGTGGTGGTGATTCCTAATCTCACCTTTCACATATCTGGAATTTGTATTCAGGCAATTACTAATGAAAATCTGGATATGAAGACAACTACCTCGTTGCATTACTTCATCTCAGCAGCTTTGCTAACAAGATCGCAGTAAATTACACATAATAAGGTGAGATGTTTTCTCTGGTAATCTTATTACATTTAACTCCTTTTATAAATTCATGGTAATCATAGAATATTCATGCAATAGAATATTCTACAGATTTCATTCAATCCTGGACTACACTTGATTCCACTGTGATAGGTAAGCGAAGTATTCTGTAATGCTGACTATCAGTTTCAGAGCGTTAGTGTAAAAGTGCCTTACTCGCTTAAGTCATTTCTGTAAAGAACGGATTTGTTTTGCATGAATGAATAAGGTAGTGACTAGATTGCAGTAGAATTACTAAAGTACGACTAACTAATAAGGGGGAAGGTTGATAATGGTGATCATAACATTCTTGGAAATTACATTGAGTAAGGAAAGGTACACTTATGAGAGAGTTGTATGTGTTTGTACTTAAACAAAAACTGTTAGGTACACGGGGCAGTAAACAGTCAAGCCATTACAGATGAAAATTGGCCCTTATTATCTGAAATGAATAGGTACTTAAATGTGGAAAATAGTTGTGTAATGAAAGTGGCTTTTAGTTCTTCAACAAGCAGCTAAGTATACGTTCCAAGCACAGAGCACTTCAATTAATGCCAAATCAAGCCGACGGGGTTTGTTTGTACGTAAATTAGATCCGGCAATGCCTTCTAGTCCTCATCTCTTCGGATGCCAAAAGAAAACATGAGCGTTGACTCGGTGTCTGTGTGTGTGTTGTGGAAACACAGCTCAAACAAGACTCAGAACACGACAGCCTTCCTCAAAAGAGACAGAAAGAATAGGCCCACACTGACCGACCGACAATAGCACTCTCTCGTCTTTTCGAATCATCGTCATCATCATCTGCCTCATCTTCAGTGTGGACTTTTCTATGTAGCATCATGTTCTGTACATAATCTGTATGTAGAAAAAGATGCAGTTGTACTATAGTATAAAACGTGTCAGCTCGAATAGACACACTCGAATGTGTTTAGTATTGGCTGTTTCGTGCCTTTCTGTCGCAACGAGTATTTATTTACAGATACTATTACGGCTATTAGCACATCGCAGCGAGAACCACAGCCAAGGCAAGTCCAACCATTCAAAATGATCTGTCTGTAGTAAAAGTAAACTGTGTGTGCTCTTTCGTGTATTTAACTACAAAGATATACAGTAAATGTGTGTATAGAGATGAGTCTCAACTGTAAAGACTTACCATGACACTGACTTTGACTTTTGTTGAGTGTGGTTGTAGTAATGCTGGTGGTGGTAGATACTATTACATTACATTACAGCCCAACAGAGAATAACTAGCTATTAGTCCTTCCTACTCGACTCATCGCAACCTTTGACTTGACTTTGATTTCCAATTTGACGTTCGGACCTTCAAGACGCAAAGGAATCTTTATATTTGACTTGTATTGTGTATATAGGTGGTAATAGTATTTCCACAAAGGTAAGGTATGTGGTAGGTATGTTCAGATTTTCTTTTCCTGAACAACAGCTTATTAGTAAATGGGCATCTTTTATAGCAGTTCAAATCATATAGTTTCTCGCTTGGGTTAAATGTGCGCCTCAGGTCTCCAATTTTGGTCTGTGCCTTTAGAACTTAATAGTATCCTTTGCTCTCTTGCTTGTATACATGTAATTGTATTAATGTAGGTATATATAGAATATGTGTCTGTGTTTACACATTACATAATATGGAGGAAGAAGACAGAGATAGTTATTTGTTTGTAACAGGCCGTACTTAAAAGACGAGCAAAGAAGCAATTAAAACGGTCTCAACTCCCAATTTGAGCCTTTTTCAAGACTTTTTGGGTAATAAGTTTATCATTATTATTGTTATTAGTCTGAAGTTTGAGTCAGCATCCATTTGGAATCGCCTAGGGAGTCTGAGTGAGTAAAAGATCAAAGATAAATAGCCAAAAGCCTTGCTACGTTCAGGTAGACCTTTCTTGACTGGAATCATTGAAAATTCAATTCAAATTCCAATTAAGGAATAACCCGATAAACACTTAAGCCGAGATTACACAACAACACCGTATTTGGCGGAGGTTTGACGCAGTAAAAGTGACTTGTTTCGACCCAGGTGCCGACCGACGCACCAATAAGTATTATTTACACTAGCACAAAATCCAAAACATTATTCATTATTGCAATGCATTTCCATTACTTTATACACGTACCTGTTTTCTGCATACTTCTACACACAGATACATTACACCGTAAGTACTTTTCTTTTCAAGTAGGTACATTTTACGCTCTTTCTATTCCTGCAATCTCAGATTAAGCTGCTAACTCTTTTTGTAAGCGGAAAGTATTTAAATTGTTTGCATCAATGTATAGTAAAGCGGATACCTAGAGAGATTCCCTAATGTGTATTGCAAGGGATAAGTTTAAAAGCAATCATCTATGCACTAAAGGATAATGTATGTATAGGTAGTGATTTTTATTTACAGCCCTACCATAATATTTACTATCTATGCCTGTGGTAGTGCTACAGTGCAGAGCTGAGTCAGTTCAGTGAAGTTCATTTCACTCAAGTTGACTTTGATTTCTTGGCAATCGTATCTGTACATGAGCATCCTATAATCGTGAAATGCAATGCAGCGCAGCGCTGTCTTGCACAGTAGGCCCATTAAATTCATTTTATATTTTATACGTTCAAAATCCCATATAAACAAAACAGAACAGACACTTTGCATGATAACGGCCAAGTTGCCTAGTGCCAACTTCGTAGCAGAATCAGTCGACTCTGTCTGAGTTGTATACACAGAGAGGCGAATCCCGGCTGTCTTCTTTTGTCGACTTATTTGACTATGTAGGTACTACTGTTCACTCTCTGCGTGGAAGGCCAACACAGAAGCTCTAAACGTCTAAAACAAAACCGTAAAACCATCAGTCCGTAAAGCGAGATGAGTAAGTGTGTTTTATTTAGTTGGGACTTGGTTCGGCTGGATTTGTCTGCACAAAATCCAATTGTACTTCTGAATGTAGATCCTATTTTCGGCTTCGTCTTTCTCTTTTTATCTACTCTTCTCATTTCGCTACGAAAATAAAACTTTGATGAAATTACCTAACCTGAGCATGAGATTTACATTTTCAATCATTGAAGAATTTCATTTGTATGTACCAATCTACCTATATCTATGTATAGATTGGGCTTTGCGCAACAGAATACGAATTTGCAATTTGCAAAAGGGATTCGATGCAAATCTTATGTAAAGAGTAAAAAATAACAGCAATAATGTAGTTCGTGTGAAAACTACACTTAGGTATTTACAAACTGTTTATAGGTAACTTAAACAATATTTAAATTTGTAGAAGAAACTTTCATTTATTATTTTCAGAAGTTCAGGATTAAGCTTTCTGTTTCAAAAGTAACTTGTAGAATTATTTGTCTTCTTTATACTACACTAATTTATGAATCCAGCATAGGTATAACTTATAGGTATTACAAACGCCCTGGCTGGTCCGCTACTTCAATTTATTAATTATGGCTCTCTGGTTCATACAAACCTTTTGAAAATCTGCCACAGAAATCTACACCAATTGTTATTTCAATTTTCGTGAAAAGGCAACCATAATGTTTAACTTGTAATGACATTTAATAAGAGCTGGATGTGATGCAGGCTTCATCTACAATAATTTCATGAATAATTTCAATTTGTGAATAGGAGATAAAAATATAGGCGTGTACAAATACCAGTTACGTACCTAAAGTACCTATCACATAGTACATTTTCTATCCAGAAAATAAAACACTGCATTTCTTAATTCACATCAGTCATAGAGAAAAGGAGAGGCTATAGCACTACTACAAAATATACTAGTGGAATAATATGTAGTAGTTGATTTGGTGTTGGTAGTACCAATAATAAGTAGAGTTACGTAGAGAAAGGCTTCCGACATGTTCTCGTGGTGTTAGAGACAGAGCAAGTCATAAAATTCGCACCCGAGAGCCGAAATGGAAACGTTGAATAAATTGCACCCAGAAAATACTACGGGGTAGATAAACACACAATCGTAAATGGAAATTGAAAAGATTATTTGGAATCAGTCTTGGTGGTAGTTCTATAGATTATAACTATACTTCCTAAATTCCTATATATATAGGTAAGTGCTTTGATGGTTTTGCTTGGTGGTGAAAAAGGGAAGGCTGAGGTTGAAAATAATACAATACAATAATACTGACTATATAGGTACAATACACACAGATATATCCAACATGTCCATAATACATCTGAGAAAAAAGGCTTAAGTTTGAAATGTCGAAGACGGGAAAATATATTGCCACACTACCGCAGGTAGCACACATATACACTGCCTTATTAAACATACAGGGACGGAGAAGAAGAGAATAAGATGAAATGAACAGGATGGAAAACTTATTGAGAGTTCGTGTAATATATTACATTATAAACCAAACGAAAGTAAAGCAAAGTTACAGTAAAAGAAATGAACGAGAAAACCACTTCTCTCTCTCGGCTCAATTCCCTTTTGTACGTAGTTTATGGACGCATGTGTAAGTAGTTTTGTTACGTAACTCTCTTTTGCCTGCTTACTGATTTCTTTAGGTGCATATAGACCTAGTACTAGTAATACCCTGGCAGTATAGAAGAAACATATTCACACTTACTTACTTATTATAAGTTAGATAAAGGAAGAGATAGAATACTACTATACGTTACACTTTACCAAGGCATTTGTAGATTCATTTCTGTATTTTGTTTTGTATGATGATGAGATGAGAGGGAGTAAGTTATAAGTGATGCTGAAGCTCATTGTGGAAAAGATATGGAAAACTGGTAAATATACAACATCATAACATAACCGCACATAACATCCCTGATGTGTGCACCGTAAAGTAGGGACTGTCAATTGGATAATATTATAGTGTAGCATCAACGCTTAAAGATTCCACGAAATATTCACTAACTCGCCCACCTTATTATCTCCGTTTTTGACATCACTGTTTTATGTGCCCTGGTGGTGTGTGTGTGTAACGGGCGAACAAAAAAGTGTTGAATCTTTGTTCTGACCCTTGACCCTTGAAAGGCCTTAAAATGATAAACTCGACTGAGAAAATGAAGCTCATTTAGAAACACATAAGGGGCCAATTTATGACTCTACTTAGGAGGATAGTTGAGAAAATATTAATTCTCATTTCGTTACTCTCCTCCTAGTTTTTACTTTTGTGTGTTGTGAGTGAGGAGAATGAATGTACTTTGGGCACACGGACCTCATCATATCCATAATATCATCACATGCAACAACGTGATTCTCCACACAAAATCTTCTCTACGGCTCAATGCAATCCAACAATAATAACACAACCAACAACTGAAACTGACTTGACTTTTACTTCGGGTACTTACATTCATCCTTCTTTTAATAGGTATATTCTTTTGTATTATAGGTACACTTACACCATTATTCTCATCTTTTACCTTCAGCTTCACTTTTACTAAGGCTTATACACGTTATAGTGCACTGTGTATGTTCTAACCATTCAATTCATAACGTCCATCCAACTAATATAAGTTCAAGTCATCTACTTAAGATAAGGAACATGTTTGTCTTATATCATCATGTTAAATAGCTATAATATTTACTACATTATTTGTATACACAAACATTGTTGGATTTCCTTTGCCCAATTCATTCCATCTCTCGACTGTGATATTTTCATGGAGAGAGTGAGCGAGTCTATTCTTATGGCATTGTTTGGGTTTGTTCTTGTTTCTAGATATTACACGCAAGAATGGAAGAAAGGATAATAATTCTCATTTCATTTTCATCCACACACTTTGCTCAGACACCTTTATGTACTAAAAACACTTCATCTTCATACAAAACGAGAAAAACACAACAACTAGGCAAGGCAACTCACACCATTACAAATATTATTACCACACTCTCATTTTCCATCCTTTTCCTACAAACAGAGTAAGTAGTAAATATAGTAAATTCGTCATATCGTAACTAACTACGCTTCTTTTTCAATAGGTGCTTCATTTGTTCAAATAATATGTGCATTCTCCTTAAATGCTTTTCTGTTCTTGATGATGGTATATACAAAGCCATTACACTGTGGCTCTAACACCCCCATTTAGACATTATGAATAAATTTCTAGGCCATTAGTGCATACCAAGTTCCATATTTGTTTCAAATAGTGACACAGAATGTGCTTCTTTTCAACCTCAACCAACAATAACATCACATCATACCCTGCCTACTAAATGCACATACGAGTGTAATAAGCATCACCTTCAACTTTTCGGCGTGTGCATACTTGTAACATGTTCCAAGTTAATGTAATCACTTTCTAGACTGAGAGAAAAGCATTATGGCATTATATCAAGAAAATAACTATTTTCTGCATTGTGAAATGTCACATTAACTAAATTACGTTTACTTAAATGGCTCCTCTCATCATCTCATTTAAACTTATTGTTCTCTTAAATAAATTTAGTCTCTTTAGTTCCTACACACACTCCTGCCTCTAAAGAACTTGCAAGGTATTTGTAAAATAGTATAGGTACCCTACTACTACTACTACTACTACTACTACTAGTTTACCATTATAAAGGTTTCGTGTTGGTTTGGAGGTTACAAGCACGTTTGTATATATTGTATGTGTACCAAGTACAAAGTCTACGTACATAATATGTGCTGTTGTAGTACGTACATATTATGCTTCACATGATTATCTTTACTAGAATCTCAGCAGGAATCTGGTTTTGCTTGCTCTGTGACTCGGACCTAGCCAAAGTGAACCAAACCCACATTTTCCACAGGTGGGTCAACTATTCCGGGAATTTTGTCAAAATGCTCTTGCTACACTTATGCTACCATTATTACCAAGGAACGTAGTAGTAGTAGATATTATTCCTTAACAGATATACACTGTACCTATATACCTACATAGGTACTTATACATACAACTTAGTCAGTCAGTCCACACTGCTAATACAAATACAACAGAGCAAGATTTTTACACACTCTCTGTGGGTCTGTGAGTCTGAGCAGAAACATAAACACCACCTGACGTATTCACTAAGTTTGTTTGCAGGCATGTAGTACTAATAGTGTTAATGTTCGTGGAAGAATATAGAAACTGGGTAACATTGACTACTAAAAGTAAAACTGGCTTATGTTCGGGTTACCCTACCTACTCAGTCACTGACTGCCTGACTCGCCTATTAGGTATGAAAGTGTAACAATGCATTGTTTGTAATAAGAATGTGAGAAGACATTGAATCCTTCTTGGCCCTACCACCACAGAGTCCACCAGTCCAGTCATCCAGTCAACACAACACTATAAGGAAAGAATTTTATGTATTGTGGGCATGCAATTGAGAATGCCAAACAAAGATTGATTCCCTTAATTCTGCCACTAAAAAATCCAGTGTGGGCTGAGCTTTTTCATTTCCCTGTGTGTGCCACGTTTATTTACTAGTGCACACATACACACTACACAGAATGCTTTGTGTTGTTACAGAGCACGCAGATATGTACCATACCACTTTAGGTATGTTGATAGTGTGTGTGATGGCGTGGTGTGGCTTGGTTCGGGGTGATATCAAACATCAAGTGCATGGTCATTATGAATGAATTTATCACAAGACTTTAGATGAAATGACGCAAAGTTGCCTTGCCTATGCCTATAGGTAGTCTATAAATCCATTCCTTTCCTTAACTATATTCCCAGCTCAAGAATGCTCCATCTCTCTCTCTGTATGTAGCTTTATTCTATCATTTGCTTGTTTGAGTTACCAAAATGAGTTTTTAATCTGTCATCTTGATTACCAACATCTCTCTCTGTTTCTGTGTGGAACTGTTTAAAGTTTTAACATTCAACACCACACCATCACAGATTTCATACCTCCTCCTTCAGTCACATCAAAGTTCCTCGCATTTCTGAACACTTTATGGACATACCTTTGTATAGCACAGGCATTCACCTCTCTGTGCGGGTTATTTATGTTGTATGAATCACAGTTTGATACAAATAAATATATTTGTTCATGTTCGACACGACTATAGTTATAGTTATAGATGAATGAATGAATAAATGTTTTTACACCAAAGGTTACGGTTGTATTGCTGATTTGATTTATATTTTTACTTTTACTTGTTCTGTACAATCACCAAGTACAAGCACATTGAAATGGACAATGCTGACATTAAACATGAAATCTCATTCTATGAATGTAACTGAATAAATTCACTTCAATTAAAAATTAAACGGACACTTTGGCACAAATACTTTACATTTTCTTATTATAACATTACCTACACATTATCCATAATAGTAATAATATACGAATGTACGTAATTACAATTATTTAGTTTATATATTATCTTATGTACTGTATACGCTTTACTTTACGTGTACTGTGTTGTTTTTGTTGTTCTTGTTGAAGTATGTACTTTGTTGTATGTATCTCATAATTAATTACTTACTTATCAGCATCTTGTCCAAGTAGTAGTCGTACGTGTATAATATTATAGTCGTAGGTAATGTCCTAAAGTACCTATACTTACATTATTAAAGTAATTTCCATTGAAATTTATCAAGGCCCTTGCGTAAATAGAAACAGTACAGATACATCACACACACACACGACACACACTCGTGTTTCCAGTAGTAGTGGGACGTATAGCAGTAATAGTCAAGGGGCATATTATTTACTATAGTCAACTAAAATGGATAGTAGTACATAATATTCCTTTACTAATTTATTAGCTGTGTGTGTGCAGTGCATCACATTTGCGAAAGGGTCTGTTTCATTTCTTGGGATTTGGTTTGGTTTGGCACAATGAATAGTTTTAGAGTATAAGGAAAAAGGAGAGAGCACAATATACGTAGGTAATTGTAATAATAGTAATAATAATTTATAAAATACTTATTAAATAGATAATTAAAATTTAAACATTCAAGAAACGTACGTCTGGTTGGAGATTGGTAAGTAGTAATTGTGAAGTAGCAAGAGAAACAAGAAGAGAGGAGAATGTGCAATGCCTTACTTCTTTTTACTCCTACGACGTACGTACGAGGAATACACAGGAATTACTTGAGTAGTATAAGCACAATCATAATAATAAATTCTCAATTATCATAATTGGTAGTAGTAATAATAACAGTGGGCAGTAATTAATAATTATTATGATTTATACGATCTGATCATATCTTGTGATTATTTTTTCTATCGCTTCTCTCTGATATCATTTACTTACATCTACATTACCTGTACCCGTCCACCATCAACAACCACAATATTTCTATCATACCATAATGACCTTTATTGTAGTATAGGTAAGTAGATGTGTACTAGAGAGAATGCAGACAGAATAAAAAAATAAAGCATAAAGGTTTGTGTGGTAAATACAAGTACGTACATAATATCAGCACGATGATGCTATGTAAAAAGTGTAACTACTATAAACAATCAATAATCAAATGAACTGAGCCATCACATAATTATTGTTGTGTTTTTACTTTTTACTGTGCCATGCACATGTTGCACATACCAAATCCTTATTTATATTTATGTTTGCCCACCAATCTCTTGTAAGATAAGTACTTTAATTGGCTAGAGATAAACAGTCAAGCAGGATGAACAAAAGAAGAAGAAATTTACAAAGATTCTTTCTAAACAATCATAATAATAATAACACTTCAACCAATTCCTATTTGTGTATCAATTAATAAGGTTTTTTGTATACAACTACCATTACCTACCTACATTCATTTCAATTTTATTGCTGTGGTCTTAATTAGTAGTAATAATGTAGTCATCAATTCAATTCAGTTTTTCAACTGTGCTTTGTTTATAATAATTGTAATACTTTTAATTGCACTAGAATTGTTTTACTAGTACATAAAACTAGTAAATGGTAAATACTATGTATGTACTAGCAAATAATAATAATACAAAGTACACATGCAAATCTTCAGTAGATATTCCATTTAATTTATAAAGTGCATGTGTATGTATGTAGCGGAATACATAAGTAAGTTGGAATATCAGACTTGTATAATATAGTTAGACAGGAGATAGATAAAGAATGAATTACTTGGGGTATGCAGCGTACGTAACGTAAATATTATACGTACAGTAAATAGCATACATTAAGTATGTGTAGTTTTTTCCAAAGTACTACGTTGGCAAAATGTTATAGGTAGAGAGCTACTTACAATTAGTTATGGTTAGTCAGAGTCTCAGGAGAAGGATTTGAGTTGACTGCAACTTTTGCATTGTGTAGAGTGTAGCATGTGCAGCATACTATAGCGCTCTGTGTATTTTGTAGTGTACATTTTCTAACATAAGAATTGTAATGTATTGTATGTACATATGTATTATTATGTTGTATGCTATGATATTAGTTCTAATCAGATTTTATCATACGAGTTGGCTTGCTACTAACTACTGTACTCTCCTGCTTTGTTTGCTAATACTCTCCGTGAACACAGAACACAAGTAGAAAAACTAAATCATATTATGAGAGAAACACACACGCATACACACGCAGTTTACCAATTTGGGCGGAGTAGTGCTGTACCTTTGCCTGGACCATTGTATTGTTAGCACAGACAGGTATATTATATACAATTAAAATTACAACGAACAATTTCGTAACCGTAACTTACTATAGCCTGGCTTTTTCTAATAATTATAACTTTTATCGTCGCAGGAACAACAAAGACCGGATAACATTGTCACACTGCAATGGTATTGATACGGCAGTTAATGTGCACCACAACATGGCATTAAAAGTAACTTTCTGTAAAGTAAACTGACCATTAGCTATGGGATTAAGGATGCCCTTTGTGTATTTCGATATTTTCCAGCAGAATAATTATAATTGTTGAGAACAAGAAAAAGTAAATGCCAATTTGCATGCGAAATGAGATAATACACGAGTATTTGTGCGTGGGGAAATTAACCGGTGTGCTACGACAAGATATTGAATATCGAGCAGGGAAAAACAAGCTGGAAGACGGCTACAGCCTCAGAAGAGGTGAAGAAAATGCACATTTTATTCGTTTTGAATTGCTTAAAGGGTCGGCCTGTCGGCAATTTAGTTGCTGGTTTGTAAGAAATTAATGAATCGAACCATGTCACGTACTTATTTTCCCACTCTTTAACTTGTTACGTACTTTGTAAAGTTTCAGCCATTTAATTTCACTTATTATCCCCTTTGTTTCCCCTTACATCTGTCTCATTAATCAATTTTTTCTGTCAATTGCAATAAATCAGACCCTGCTTCGATTTTGATTGACAACACATGAACCACCGCACTATCCACACAGGTCTGCAGATTAAAACTGACATTGAATCCGTTCTTTGAACCATAACTTAAATGAAATTAGTCAATTCACTATATAATGTATTATTTATCATATCATCGAAATTCTACTACAGTTGTAGCCCATTAAAACCCAAAGAGATATGAATTACAAAAGGTTAAGGTTAAATACACTAACAAGAAGAAGTATCATTTCTGAAGGAATTTTGGAATTGATCTTTTATGAGGCTGAAGATGATTTAATTGGTCAATTTGACTAATACTACGTGTGTAGCGTTGTGTTTTTTAGTTGGTAGTAATGTGCATCTGTATTACTAGTACTTACTAACTATACCCATTAATAAAAAGGAAACGTCAATTTGGAGAGTCGAATAAATTGTAATGTAATGAAATAGTTACGAGAGGTAAAAGACACAGAAAAACAAAACAGTGCAAGTTGAGACGCGAGTCCCACTATAATTTTCACACAGTATAATAAGTCTAATTCTATGTAATTTCATGCAGGTTAGTTTTGTTCTTATGTGTTAGCAGCAGAGTCAAATATTATAGAGTCAAGTCATGAATTAGATTTCGGCAGTAGTACTTAAATCTGTTTCTATGTTATGTAAAAGTGACATACGTATTAGTACTTAGCAGTATAGGAAGTCTGTATAGTGTAATACGTATGTAATAGTTTTTCTTATTTGTCTGTAGATTGATGTGCTTTTAAAATGACATGGATGTACGTACTTATAGTATGTCTAGGTAAGTATATTGTGGTAGTACTTGAAATATGGATATAGTAAGAATATAAAATATGTTGTTATATTTATGTGAATATGATCAGACCTGACTTTGCGTTTCTTTATAGTAAAGTATATATAATCGTTGATGCAATGTCATGGGTTCCTTCACAAAACACACACATGCTGCTGGGAACTTGTAGCTACAGCTTGTGTGTGTTTTGTGTGTTATTTAGTATATATGTATGTAGTTGTGTGGACATAATAGCGTACATTTATCAGACTAATGAAATCTTGGAAAAAGATCAGCCCACGCATGCAGGGTTGATTTTTCAAATAAAAGCAGGCACAAACCGTAAACTGTAATATTTATAAAGCAACAAGGCAACTCTACTACTTATAGAACATATACACGTTGTATATTTTCGTAGGGTTGCTTTGTTGGTTTGGTAATCAATTTATATGATGATGGCTGATACTGATAGTATTTCGAGAGCAGATACTCACTCGTACATGGAATTATTGGTGTATAGGTAGACTATTTTAATTTCTACGTTGTAAAGTATGTAACATGCATTACTGTATGCACAGAAGACTTAACTGCGTCCGTCAAATCGTGTATACCCATAATAATATATTAAGTATTGGATAGACACACTTAAATCAATGAATCCTATCATCATGTTTGTATGTTTGTATAATATGTACATATAATTTAATTTAACCTTAATATAATAATGATATCATAATAATAAGTAATAAGGTAATAATACTTTTGGATAAAATGCGTTCTAGGTTTAGTTAAATGTATTAGGATGTGAGTAGATGAGTGAAGCTGACGAAAGGGAGAAAGAGGATTTACGACTTGTGAAGATGATCCTGCTCTTCCTCATCTGATAAGTCTTCGTCCATCAGAATCTCCTCGTCGCTACTCTCGTCAGCGTAATTTCTCGTCGATGAGTCGGCAGAGATAGAATTAGATAGATTTGACCCCGTAGAAGCATTCGTCCCCGAATTTGACGTTCCATTACCCGGCTTTGTTGTCGTCTCTTCCTCTTGCTGCATTCTTTTGTGTTTTGTACGTCGATTTTGGAACCATACTTTGACCTGCAAAGTAAAATCATTTCTGTTAGCAACTTTCACACACACCAGTACCTATTCCATCACTAACTCAATTTTTTTATCCTTTAGTTATTTCATATCTCCTAATGCCCCTTTAACTTACAGAAAAACAACACCATTCGAGTTCTCACCTATAGATTATAGAATATTATTTTAATGCAGTATGTATCATTTTAATTTAAGGGCCTTGCTATACTTCAATTCAAACTGCCGTATTTGATCTTACTAATCAAACTAACAAAAAATTGACATTTCTTGATTTTTATGAACTGTTTCTTTTTATCCTGCTAACCTAAGTATACCATTAATTTACAATGGCAGTATCAGTAGTGCAATGATTAACTGATATCTGAATCTCAGAAAATCTCAGGAAAAAGGAATATAAGTTTTTTGTCAGTGTGTATAGCCGTGATAGTAAAACAATGTTTCTTACTTGAGTTTCTGTGAGTGAGAGAGAATTGGCCAGCTGTTTCCGCTCAGCTCCGACCACATAGTGATTCCTTTCGAATGCGTGCTCTAATTTGAGAAGTTGTGAAGGACTGAATGCTGTACGTATCCTTTTAGGTTTTCGGAACGGCTGGAGCAGGAAACCGGGTAGTTCTGGACCTGCCGTAAAAATATTAGTATTGTTAAAGCACTATGTTCACATTTAACTACACGTACATCAAGAACTTATCTTAGGTGAGTTTTACACGACATTTTTCCTCTCTTCTCTTACTCCATACCCGTAAAAAGTCAATACCAACAAAGTTCAACTTTCTTATAAATATAAAAAAGCTTTCCTTACATAGTAAGTAGATTATAGGTATATGTAAAGCCATGTATTACGTATAGACTAACTGACTGAACTGGCATGAACTACCATAGGTTTGGTAAGTTCATGCCTAAATGTTGTAATGGTCCATTGGTTATTAAACAGCAAGGGACTTGAGACACGCAGTTGTATTGTGAGTTTCAGTTTGGCAAATCTACATTTAGCGCTTTTAAGGTTCATTTAAAGCTAATAATCATAAGTTCACTGTAATGAAATAAAATAAATGAGTCACCATGCCCCTTTGCCGTTTTCTTTGTGGTTTATGAAGGCAGCCATTGTGTCAATGCACTTCAAAAATAAATTACGTGATTTGAAACTAACTAAATGTGACAGTCAGTTGCTATTATTAAGTAACGCAAGTTACTTTATTAGTTATTAGCATTTCAGTAATTATTACACGGGTACCTCTTTCTCACCTTAGTTCCTATTTCCTATATTATATGCACAATCGTATTTAGTAACATTGCTAATATATTATTATTATGCAAGTAGCTCTATGACATAGGCGGAAATACTAAAGTACAATTCAAATCAAAAATATTCTACTTTATAACGCATTATACATATATCACAATTACAAAGTATGTTGAAAATGTTGATATGCAGAGCAATTGAGTTTAAAAGTCACATCAAGCATGCATTAGAATTGTCGCAGCCGCCAAGTTTTCCTTTAGGGTACCTAATGAACTTCGCCAGTCAATTATTCATTGTTTTATTTTTATGACTTGGTTTGTCTCAGGAATCGTGTTTAATGTGACACAGCACGGATTTATTTTTACGTTGCAAGTGCAACCTAATGCCAAGCGATAACATTTGTATTTTCGTGTGCAATTCATGCGTTAGCTGCTACAATTTATTCAGAACACTTCAGAATCTTACTACAACATGAAATAATATGACGTTATTAGCAAAAAGGTGTACTACTACTACTACACCACTGCATCGGGTGCAGTCCTACTGCTCCTTCTCATGCATGTAACCTAAACGTTAACTGCCCTTACATTACAACTATTTCTCTAATATTATAACTGACATGGCACGACAAAACCCAACTACTATTGCTTTCTTATGGCTTTAAGTTATGTGAATGTGCGGCACAGGCAGAGTGTAGTAGCAAAAGTAGCAGAAGTTTTTATTGTTTATAGTTGCGAGTAAATGTGAAGAGAGAATTGAGTCACGATCAGTTAGGACGAATGTTCCGTTTAAAGCTGCCTACATAAGCTAAAGGCCCATCGGCCCAAAAGAATAACCACAGTGTTGGGATACCACCAGCTAAGAACAACTCAGGCTTGTTTGTTCTAGTCTGTCATATTCACCCCAACATTACACATGGAGCAAGTACATATAAAACACATTACATTTTAATTCTCTATGACTCTGCCTTCTTTTCTTTTAACAGTTGATCTGAATTTATGACAATTTATTGTACATACAGTGCAGAATGATGATGTGATGACGGAGGCTGGTGAATGAAGCCAACATAATAACCTCAACTGATTCCCTACATATTTATACATACCAGAAAATAATATGTACTTTACCTAGTAGTGAGTAGTAATAATAATGACGATAATAATACAAGAGCAAGAGCAGTAAAAGGATATTAATTACATTGCAGCCTACACCTACATACATGTTGTCTCTCTCACAGGAACAGTATACAAAGAAATTTCTCGCTTAGGAAAGGAACATAAAACACGTTGAAGTCAAATCAATGGAAATTTAAGCGAGTTAAACTGAAATTGAATACATCAACAACAATCAGTCAACCACACGCTGAACATTAAACGCTACAATTATATTGCCCTTAAACGCTAACGTTAACATACTTAAAACAATGGATAGTTATGTTCACTTATTGCTTATGCTGCTCATACACAATATCTAATATTGAATCACATATGCACACACACAAATATTTGCCTTGGAATAAAGGAAGCTTCAAACGCACCTACAAAACAATAATGAATTATGAATTAATCACCACCACCACCACCAAGCAAGATGAAAACCAAACGAACAACAAGAACAAGCCATTGACTCACGATCAGCTCACATAGCTCTCAGGGTAATATTATATTTTATAGTTGCAGATTATGTTATGAGTTATTATGCTTTGCTTATAATACGAAGCGCTGACAATGAGCTGTTTTATTCGCTTCACCACACAATACATGCTACTCTCTTGCTCGACACAATAAGGTAGAAAAGTGTTTAACAGCAACTATTTATGAGCTGTCTGTCAGTCTATTCATCATTATGAATTGCTCTGATCTCACTCACTCCTTGTGACTATCAGTTCAATGTATCTCCACTTTTGTAATGACTTTACAAGCAAATAATAATAATAATATTCATTCTGGCATTCATCAGGCTCTGCATTCTGCTCTGTAACTACTTAAATGTATTACTAGATCAAATTCTGTATATTCTTTGGCTTTTTCTCATTGATTTCCTTCTGAAATGAATGTTTGCTCACCTATTAGTCACGGCACAGAGGTTCTTCTCGTCTCTCTGTGTGATACACCTCCTAGTACTACTACTACTACACTAACTATTATTGCTACAATTTAATTTCCCTTCTTATAATTACTTTGCTATTACCAAGTACATTAAAAATTGTTCGACATAAGCTTCAATAGCTTCATACCTTCACAGAGTAGCTTAGAAACTTCTCTATGTGTCTTGTATTGTAGTAGTATGAGTTTTGTACTTACATATATTAAGGTTACATATAGAGATGTCTGTGAGATGTGAATGTAAATAATATTTTAATGCCAGTACTAATAACCAGGAGCAAAATTACTTGCTGGTAACTTCAACTCACCAACCAAGCCAACTGCGATCTGCTCTAATTACGCATGATTTATTCCTGCCCCTCTCACGGCTCAAATTGCCTTTTTAAATGTATTAATTATCTCTTTTCTCAGTCACTCTTTTAACTTTGAGTTTGCTTTGGCGTTAATATAGCTGTCGTGCTCAATTGTATATACATAACCAATCCACGATAATTTATTAACAAACTATATACATACACCAACAACTTTGCTACTACTATATATACAAATGCATCTGACGAGAATTTTGATGATGATAACTGGGCTTGTTTTGAACATTTGATTTGATATTTCGTATATAATGTTGCATTAGTCGTGATATGATGTGATATGAAATCTTTCGCGAGTTTTCCACACCTTGGTGGAAATCGCCATGCTCATTCGTCTTCAGCCCGCACATACTTACGTGCAAACAAATATTTCATGTGATTGACACACTCAGATATCCACCATGACATTATACACAGCTATAAGATAACTATCTACTTACTATAAGTATAACTGGCCAAATCTTGAATTTGAAACGTCTACTAGCTAGGCAAGTCGCGAAATTCATACGTACTCATTATACAAATAATTCATGGTCTGCGTTGTCTTCACCATCCGTTGCTTTTTCACTACTCTCTGTAAAATGGTAACAATACTTTAAATGGCCCCTGAAACCATAATGACACGCACACGGTTGATGGTAGTTGTACTTACTAAGGTATCTTTTAGCAAATAATTAATTGAAACTTCATGCTGCGACTTACATTTAACTGTAATGTTATCTGACTGGCTATTTTCCATGTACAGTACAGTAATGACTTATAGGCGTATAATAGGAAAATGAGAAATACGGGCGGACTGTCTGCCGAACTGCTTCGAGTCAATCAAAATCATTCGAAATGAGAAAGAAGCCAAACCCCATAACAAACTTTAAGTCAATTGGAATGTATTGGCTTCACCTCATTTAAAAACTTATCATGTCGTATCTGCACAAGCCTCCATGACACATGATATCAACGAAAAAACTTAAATTGCAACGATAACATATTAATTTCATACTTTACCTAAATAGGACTTCTCTGTGTAATCAACAATCAACACATTTGAAATTTGACGTTTCAAATCACACTTGAAAGAGATAGTATTCTTCTCTGCCTACGCAATTTGCATTTTTCATCCCAACCAAACCAAATGACTCCAAATCGTTTTGATTGATAACGAAATTACCATATTTTAGGAAATAAGTAATCGAAACTTGAGACTCCAGCTATGATCATCAATCATCATGCTGTAAATGCATTTTAGTATATAGAAATGGGGCTAATCAAATATTATTGCTGTATAAAGGATAGGCATTACAAAAATAATGTGTTTGCGCACTTAAATGATTGAAGCAATAATATGAGGGATTTTAAGGAGAATTATTGAGTATGTGCCATAAAGCCGTATATGAAACAGTAAAGCACCCTCATCATCCACAGAAATGATATGCGATATTGATGGAAGTGATAATAAAGTGAAGCTATTAGTTAGTTATCTCCTGACTCGAACTCTGCCATTCGATACACACAAGTCACAATACTGTGTCATTAAATATTCATACGCTGTCACTACGCCTATCGAGATTTGATTTAGAGCTACAACTACAATCTCTCATGCTAATACATACTAAAATGCTAATTTTATGTGCTTATAATATTGCATTATAAATCCATATCGTATATTATCCTGCAGAATTTCTTCCCTATATCAAAGTTTGAAGGCAGCAATAGCAATACAACATTAAACATGACTAGTGTCATGCAAATTCTGATGGCCAATTAGCAATTACTTTACAACCGTCATATTTTCAAGAAAAATAACTTATCATTTATTTATTGCCCATCAAATACGTCTTGTATCTATCACATTCGCCATCACCAACCAGCAACTCAAACACTGCCACCAGGACAGGTGAATCAAATGAACATTTTTAAAGGTCTATAGCCATGGATGGTAATATCATAATATGGACACAGTCTGTGTGTGTGCAAATTTATTTATAAGTGTGATGTACATACATGTACGTTTTGTACACATACACGTATTTTATGTCTATAGACCAATGTTAAGCATAATGGTCATAAAAGTGCTAAATAAGTCTCAAGAAAGTTTTCAACTTAATTCAAAGCTATCGAGCGTAATTTAATGGATGTATGCAGATATGATTTTCAATTTGAAAAGCAACGGGTTCAATGAATTATCGAGAAGAGGAGGATACGATTTTTATCTCATTTCATTTATATAGGTACTACTTGAGTTATTAAATTCTCTGAGATGGGAGATTACAAGCTATTAAAAAAGTAGTTAAAAAATAATTTGAAGAAGTGAGGGTGGTAGAAAATATTCATACAATAATTCATACCTGGTCCGAATCGATGAGGAAACAGTCGAGAGTGTTTGGCGAGTAACCAGGGGTAGAGAGGATGAGCTGCAGCACCGGGATGGTGATGATGAGGTGGAGGAGGGGGTTGCATCCAGGCCATTCCAGGATGGTGATGGGCTGCTGCAGCTGACGCCGCTGCAACGAAATTCAACATTCCGGGAGGATAGGCGGCGAATTGCGGGGGTAAACCGTGATGACCACCAACCTGAGGTTGAGACGGGTGATGAGCGTCGACGGGAAGGTGAGGATTCGGCGAAGAGAACAAGGGAGACTTTGTTTCCAGGGGAGGAGAACTGGAGTTGTTGGAGTTGACTGAGGAGGATCGATTGTTGGTTTGATTATTGCTACTACTGCTAATATTATTGTGATGATGATGATGATGGAGGTGGTTGTTGTTGTTGTTGGCGGAGGTTTGGTTGTGGTGGTGGTTATTCGGTGGAGTATTATTGGCACTTCCGCTACTATTGCTACCACTGTGGTTGTGGTGGTGATGATGAGAGTGGGGGTGGTGATTGTTATTGTTGTGGTGGTTATGATGATGATGAGAATTTTCCCTGGAGCCGGTTTTCGCAGAGATTTCCGTCGAGGATGGCTCAGGGGAGGGAGGTGTGGAAGTTTCTGATCGAGATCGACTTGTATGACTTTTCGACCCTCCACCGACTATCGAGTCGATCGAGAATCCTATCTTGGGTCGGTGAGCAGCCGGCAATTCAGTCGAAGTAGGTGCCAACGGCATCATAATAAATTTATTGGGAAGATCCACGCAATTATTATTATTACACAGGTTTCGGATCAACTTTCAGCAGTCTCTACCAATATATTCTCTTGTCAGAGACTGGCACTATAAGTTTCCTTTAATTGTGAGCTTGTTATTGTAAGTAACTCTTCTTCGGCAGCACTATGCGCTTATTACTACCACTAGGGCTAATAGACGTGGTTTTCCAAGTTTTCTCAACATACCTCTGTATCTTTCTAATGTCTTGTTATTATGCATTTCAGTTGCATCGAAGAAAATGCGACGAAGTAGCTGTTTTGTGAACAGGGTAGACTGTACGGGGATAGAACGCGAGTAAAGAGTCTTCGTCTTCAACGGCAATCAATATTCTATTAATTTTCTTATTACTGTCGTTATTAAACCACTCATTCCTCCTCTACTCCGAAATTTTTATGAGACGTGTCTTGTCTACTGGTCGTCAATAACAATTTTCCGTGATATTGAGATTACCATAAAGGCTTGTCCAAAGGGTTGCTATACTTTATGCTTTACACACACACTGAGTGCTATCATAAATTCAAAGCAGATCAGTACAGTTCAGCTTTTGAAGTTGTTCTTTCCCAGCAGCTTTTTTCAGAGCACCCGCACCACCAGTCTCAATCATGGCCAATCAATCCATTACCAATTATTAGGACATTGAACATTGAAAGAAATTGATACTAAACAACGGTTTTCCTTCTCTGATTGAATCAATTAAACGGTTAAGCATAACTACTAGTGTGTAATACTCCAAAACCCACTTTTGACAGGTTTGTTCGTCAAAGCGGCAGAAGAATTTAATTTTCTTTGTGGACTCGTTTCCTGAATATGCGATTGGAACAGATCTTTGGAGTTTGGTGGATAAGTATTGGCTTTGTGAGTGTGTGTGTTATTAGGGAGGATTATTACGTGAGATTTTTTCTTCTGTAGACTTGTTTTCGATCCGCTCTTCCTTCTTTTATTAATTAACTCTATCTTATTGGCTTGCAGGAAGATTCGATTGAATGTTGAATACTCAAAGATTTTATCACTTTTCTTTCAAATAACTTAACGATGACGTTTGCTTTGCTCGTCAGTCACTGTTCAATCAATATTTAATTTGTCCTTTTTTCATATCACTTAGTACTTACAAAGGTATTTAACAATCTTCGTCTCATCTTATTCACTCTGATGATTAGTTTAGTGTTCCTGCCTACGAACGTAAAAGGTCAGGTCTGTCTCTTGGCATGTGGTAACGGTAAGAAAATTAAGTTTTCCTTCTTTACAGCCACCCACGAGCCTCTGTTTAACATTTACCATTAAAGCCAATTATAAACAATCAGAAATCTCCTTGTGGAAATATCTTGCTTTCGAATGGTGTGATGTGAGTCAGCGGAATTTCTCTGTTCTCGTCCGTAGACAGTGTAATGTAATCTTCTAATTTCCAACTCCCCGTTTGCCTTTGTAGCTTTCAAGTGAGTTATGCAGAAAATCAACAATTTCAATTACTTAGAAAAGTAATTAAAGCTAAAGAGCTGGAGGAGTGGGTGTTCTTTCTGCTCATTTCAGTCATTTCAAGTCAACCGGTCTTCCCATCAGTCAAACTATTACAGGTAATAATATTCAACACTGTTTATATACGCAGAAAATTGTTTCTTTATCACTTCTTACTGGCTTGACTGGATATATCTCGCTTTGCTTTGCTCAGTGCATGTAAACTCAGTACCTATAGAAATCTTCTATGAATCATTTAACTTTTTAGTTGTAATTCACAAAGTTATATATTGTTTGCATTGCTTGGATGCAAAACATGAGATATAGTTTTATATAGAGCTGGATTGTAGTTAATAGCTGAGGAACACGAGAAGATTAAGCCGGAGGACACAATTATATTAATATATTCATGTACGAAGCATGTATCTCATGATTACATGCTTTTCCTTGCTTGACGGACTGATTTCTCACACAGAATCGAAGAAATAGAGAAACTGTGAAACTAGAACAGTGCAAATCAACTGTGGTGAGTACAACACAAAAACTTTTCTGTTCTGTACGCACGTAAAAGTATCTTGTCCCAACAGACTCTCGAGGTAACAGACTAGAACACAATTCAGGCCAAGCCAACGCAAGAACGACGACGACGAGTCAACATATAAAATGAACCACAGGCAGAACAATAATAATAATATGCAGATGTGACAGACGGTGGACGTGGACAGGACTGGAGCGGCAATAAAGTATAAGTACGCAACAATAAAATTACAAATTAAGTCTCGAGTGTCCTGTCATGGCACAGCGTGTGCGTGTAATTTTAATGTGGTTAAAATGTTCTCTCTCCGTATATCTCTCTATATACTCTCTGCCTTCACCTTTACTTGTGTATTTCTGTATTGGGACTATTACTTGAGTTATTATCTGTTTATCTAAAACAATCGCTATGCAGGTAGTGGACGTAGTCAGCAGAAGCGGTTGTTATTAAGAGACGAGTGTGAATTCTTGGTTAGTAAGTACACTGTCAAGTCCTCGAAGTTTGCACGATGAAGACTTTTATGTAAAATAGATAAGTGCAACTGAATGGTTCAGATCAGTCAGATGTGATCTGAATGGAATCGGAACTGGAACTGGGGGTTGTTGTGACTCTCCTAATGGATATCCTCTCTGTTCAACAGCTATGTGTGAAATGAGCAGTGTTAATGTCAATTAAGTGCAGGTTATTTGGACTATAATGAGATAATGTAAGTCCACCAACTCAACTCAAGTTAGGCTAACCCAGCTGAAGCTCGGTTCTACCGACGACTGACATTGGAGCAACTAAAACTCTCTTACCGACACACCACCACCGCCACTACTAATAATGTGAACAAATACAATCTACAGCATTTACTCACTACTTACTTCACTTGCAGTCCATTCCCTCTTCTGTTATAACCACAGCTACACCGTACACTCTACATAATACTCGTACATACATCCACAGTCGCTGGCTATTGCATGTTTCCTCTCCCAGTCTGTGTTTAGCTGCAGAGTCGTGTGTGTGTACAGACGAGTGTAGTGGATACACACAGTTGCATGTTTGAGGTAACTAACTTAAGGTTGGAATAGAAATACTAAGCTTGATATACAAATACAACATAAGGATAGCTCTTATGGTGCTTAGTCCAAGTACATACATTCGTATTACACACGGCAAGTCTACGGGCACAACACAGCAGCTTGGATTTTGTACAAGCCACACTTAACTTGCCTCTTTGCTTTTGCCTTCTGAAGCTATACGATGATGGTCTGTGGCTGTAAAACTCTACTGTGGGAAGGGAGAATGCGAAAGGCAACCCTCTGATTTTTTCTTGCCCAGCAGAAGAACAAACCAGCAAAGCAAAAGCAAAGTGACTGTGAATTGAAGAAGTTTCTGTGGAGAGCAGAGTGCTCTTGTAACTTATACACGTATAATGTCATATCTACCATACATGCAAACACATTCTGGTTAAGACCACTTGGAAAATTCTTGTTGCGGAGTCTGTTAAGAAATCATTCGCTAAGTTGGTCACGTTGCTCCTGTTACCCGTGTGAATATGTGTATTTTCCTTCGGTTATACAATCTTGACTCATTTGCGCTTGCTTTTAGTAGCTCAATTAGAATTCATTTGATTTGATTCTCTTTATGTAGAAGTGTCGTAATTTCGCCTCTTTTGTTTTACGGAGTACAATCGTTGTGAGCAAGAGGAGTGTTGTACTCTATTTGTATCAATCTGAGAGAGTTTCCTTTTCAGAACTGCGGAGTTCGGACGAAAGCATTTAGATCATTAATACCTGGCTTTGTGTGATGTTGTGTTGGTTTGACTTTGGTTTCGAGGTGTTCGTGTAAGTGCAGCGTCTGTAGAGGCGGAACAACAAGTTTGACGAAGGAGGAGTTGGTCCATTAGCTAGACTCCGCCTGACCTCCGGTGCTCCCCTACCTCGTGCCAAATCTAGCCAGATCCACCAGCAACTCCTCCCGGTTCTTCTTTGTATTTTGTCTCCCTGTCCGTATCTAATAGACTCATTCACACCTCGATGATCCCTCATCCATCCCATCACCGAGTAATGAATACCATCAGCAAAGACAAGAGAGATACGATATGACGCTTCTGTTGCGGCTCTTTATTTTATTTTATGCTCCTTAAAGTTTATACGGTAGTCTTATTTTATACCTCTTTTCCCACGGACACGGTCCTCACAGTCTCGTCCTTATATAAACAATTCCCCACAGATCCATTATCTTCTTCCGAACGTACCCATACACACATTTAACATAACTTATTCGCGTAAATAGCAGGTAGCTGTTATGTATCTTTAATTTACATTTTATATATTGCGCTCTGTCTCTCTTTACTACATAATCATCCTCATCTTGGTAAATGGGCTTGTACAACGCTTGTGACATTTAGGCAGGATAAAACATCCCAGTACCTACTACCACTATGTGTGCGTTTAATAAACATATAATGGGCTTTGCAAATATTCTTGTAATTGTAATTGCATAGGTGGTAGTAGCCGTAAAGATATGCTCTCTCTCTTTCTACACTACAATTTGCTCCCAGCAGCTCTTTCCAAGATGTGTAGGTTCCACATTTACTATTTACATATGTACGTCTCATCGCACGTATCACTTATTACTATTGCACTACAAATCATTCCTTATCAATCAGTATCAATGAAATAAACATCCCCGGTCAGTAAGAGGAGTGAATGAGAAACATGAAAATATCAACCAATTCATAACATACTAATCATGATTATCATCTAAACCAAGTGAACTTGTATATCCCAGTCCAACCCTCCAGTCCACTTTAGGTATTTTACTGCATAATACATACTTATAAAGATTTCCAAGCAAATGTGGCTAATGCAATGCAACAGGAAAGCCAGTTCTTGTTTTATTGCATGTCCATATTCATACTTACATAATATGATGTGAAAGCATTTATTTACTATCTCTTCATGCTTAGGTACATATTCCTCTGCTGGCACTGTCAGAATTATTCATTCAACTTTTAGATACCATCTCACTACACTTGAGACATTTATCCACATTGATAAGTACTGGTCTTCACTTCACACATGATTTATACGCGATGATACAAGCAGTCAGATTTCCCCAGATTAAATACTCACCAATTTCCAATATTTTATCACGTCAACATTGTTGCGCTCTACAACTGAACTAATTCTAAGTTAATTTTGTTACATGCAATAAAAATATGCCCGTTATCTAATGCCAAAGCATATTCTGTCCAACTAGTAAGCATCCTGTACTCTTATCTACCTAAAATAGTTTAACTTGTTTGATTTATGTTCAAACTTTATACCAGTGTTCAACAAACATTCGAAAATACCCTTTGTCTTATTACATATTAATACTTAACTGATCAATATTAGTATTAAAGTAAGCAGTTAGCAGTGTTCATGGCAGAAAATTACCAACATTTATAACAAACTGTACAAATGTGTCAAATCCGTAAACCTTATGACTTCCAATAAGAAACATCATTATTTTGTCGTTCATACAAACAATCAGATAGGATATCCATCTACTTTCCAACCCAAATTTTTTTAGTTATATATATAACTCAGAAAATGTGGGTTTGAAAATATATATATTTATTGATTGTCTCAAAAATAGAGATTGCCCTAACAAGACACAAGAAACAATGGTGAAAAACAAGAATACAATAAAATAAATGACAATGTAATTAATAGATAAGTGAAGGGAAAGGCGGGTGTGTATATGTACTATGACACGATATTGTTTAAAAATAGCCGGTAGCTGTGTGTACGGTTTATGTCTTAAATGATGATGGTAATAATAATTCCACATTTGCATTTTACCACACAGAAAGAATGATTACTATAAATGAGCTTATTTAAACAACCGCAAATTAAGAAAAGCCAATTACCTACACAGACAGACAGGTACCGAACTCATGCCTTATGGGTAATGGTAATCTGGTCGAAAACGGATTTAAAGGATGTGTGGCTGTGTTGTGTCATGTTGAAGTACAGATAGGAAAAGATAGGAAAAGGAAATGTCATAGCCGTATGATATGAGAAATTGTCGTCTTGCTACAGACATAGATTATTGCCTTCTTCATGTAGTTCAAGTTGTAGCGAGAAGGGTCGATCAGTTCTAAGGACATTTGAAGTGAAGTCAATGAAGCGGCTGAAACGTCAGTCACTGAATGATGGTGAGAGTATTTGTAATGTAACTGAATTGAGTGAAACCGCAGGAGGTGTAGAAACAGAAATTTATCTTTAGCTGCTTCACTTATTATCTGCTTTTCTGGTAAATTCGAAGACAAAAGCTCAGGTTAGAAGCTAACAATTGATTATCCATTACATGCCGTCTTCCATTTTCCTTTAGGACATTATCCTTTCTTCTTATACCTGACTATATACCGTTGTTACGTACTTGTTCTTTCTCTTATAACGTTATGTTTGTATACAAGCAATTATATTAGTATTACTCTCTACGCACATACAGGGGAACGTTGTGCATGAATTTCTGACCTTAGAAAGGAAAAGCAATGGAGAAGGTATATAGAGGTACTCGATGCATCTTACATATAGTATATGCCCCAGATTACCCTAAACCATCTTCCGTGTAGTTTGTTCGGTTGTTTGGTTAAAAATGATACATAAAGATACATTTATTGAAAACACGTTGAAACCATAATGCAGATGTTCCTTGCGTGTAATCGATGTAAAGTTTGATCTTTAATGTATTATCGATAACGGGTGGGCACAAAGCAATAATAATAAGTAATGTTAGCTGCTGTTTGATAAACAAGCATACAAAAAGAATAACCACGAAAGTGAACATCGTATTTATTTTAGCTTTTTAACTTTATCTGTTCTCAAACTCGTTAAGGTTATCTCTAAGAAGCCTTCGAGCCCAATAAACGCTCTCAAAGGAATCTTGATTGAGCACGTATTTATTTAAACGATCGGATGAACACGAACATAAAGATGATATGTGACCCCCACGGATGCTGATTACTTTACGGATAAGAGCTCCAGCAACATTTTTTCGTGGCTGTTGATTGATGCGTTAATTAATCACGGATTAAATGATAGGGTGCTGTGATTGCAGCTCAGTCAGTTTTAATAATAAATATAATTAGAATGGTCTTCTGCATCATTATTAAAGATATCTCTCTGTGATTCCATCATTGTCTTAGCATTTGTCTTGTTAGAAATATTGGCATTAGATGCTATTAAGGTAGGCAAGGCGTATTTGTAACTCACATGAGCAAATATGTACTTCGACAATAATCTACAACTTTCACGATGCTCTTATATCTGTATTTCTATATCATTTCTGTAAATGTCATGTAGCAAGTATAATATGGTAAGTGGATATAGGGGGAATGGACTTTTCTACGTGTAAACATGATTAAGTTTAGAATTAAGAAATGGTCTCGATAGCGTGGTCTCATTTTTAATAGCTATTTTAAATTACAGTAATCTCCATGTACAAGAATTCAGATTAAAAAATATTTTCACCGCCTAATGGGGACGGGCAAGTCTTGTTAAGGATTATTACAATCCTTTTATCAACTAATCTGCCTGTTGATGTTTGTACTACTACAGAATCGATTTTACTTGACTTGATGCACATGCATGTATTTAATATTTGTATACAGTTAAAGTATAATATTTCTGAACGATTTCTCAAGATTCCTGATTGCTGTGTAAAGTGCGTGGCTGATTATACAAAAAAGATGCCTAACTTAGTAAAACTGTATATATTATATTACTGGTATACGTAGAGGGATGTATATAACGAGCTACTTGTGATACTTGTGAAGGGTACTGCGTGATGAAATAGGTAGATATTTATTAGTTCTGGAATTACTAGCTGACAGCGAACAATAGGATTAAAGAATATCGTTTGTTTCGAGAATAAAAGGAAAAATTGACGACGACAGTAAATGAATTACTTATTGACTGAAGTGAATTGAATTGAATTGCCTTTGTGTAGAATAAGATAATAACAATGCACACACTGTGAGCAACCTGACTTTTGTTGTAGACCGTAAGAGTGATTGATTTCTTAATGAATTGGCGTGACTCGTCTATAAAACTCAACGAGCTGATGGGCTGTGGTGGTGTAGTAGCGTTCTGTTGTGTTTTGTATCTCTTGTATCTCTAAAGTTCTGGTATCTGTTCAAGTTCAATTGACCGAGAGCTGAAATACATCTCACATGGCATATACGAACACAGTTGTAATTTTTATAACATTATATTATACAGATATACCTACGTGTAATAATGCAGTTAGCTAAAGTTATCATGCACATGCTTTAACAAAGCACTTACACACAAAAAATCTCAAATCTGTTTTATACACATGCAAATAGGCAAGCATGTGCATGTGTTATGTATATGTACATGATCTGATGTGATTGAGTACAGAAAATCATTGCTAATTTACTACTACTTATAGTTACTTACTTACTCTGTTGATAATAAATGAGCTGTGGGATACAAATACGCAGAGAAATATGATTCATATTTATTTTATGGCAGGCTCGACAGGGTTTGTTTTGTGTTTTACATTTACATCCTGTACAGGTACACTGCCCGTCTCTTCTGCAGTCTTCATCTACATACACCACCACGTATCCCACTATGTGCATTATTATTGACAGACTGTTGTATAGTTGTTGCTGTCAACATTGGTTCGCGCCTGTCACATATCTTTTATTACTTTATTAGCAGTTAACATGAGGATGCTGTTTAATAGATAAATAACTCTATAATCGAACTAATATTAGAAATTATATTTAATTTACTAACACTTTATGTTTACTAAATTCATTATTTAACGTTGTGCAGAACTAGAATACTAAATAGATGAGCTTTCAAATCGAATTTGTACATATACACACGTCCCGCTGTCCGAAACCTCTCTAGAGGTATTCCAAGAACGTGTTTGCAGATAGAGAGTCTTCAACCAATAAGTTTCTATTTTTGAATCATCAGTTCAAAATTATTGTTTCAGTAGATGTAATAGGATGTAATGCAAATCATAGTTCATGTCAATCCAAGCGTCTGGTACGTTGAAACTATGAAACTACGTCTGTACAAGAAAGTTTCCAACAATGACAATCCTCTAGTTTCTTGTGGTAGTGAATCAAATTGTATATTGACATTGCATTGCATTGTAAACAACACATTTTTAGAAACTGTCAATGTAGATCATGGTTGAGTGCTAGTTAGGGTGTGCAATACCGGTATTTCAATACCGGTATATACCGGTACTACCGAATACCGAATACCGGTATTGCTTTCTCCAATACCGGTATTTACCGAAAATATAACGCTGGTGGTTTACAATCTAACA